>JANHFM010007959.1:29051-39938 GCA_032468115.1 Grayia smithii | reverse complement strand
TGCATGCCAAACGGGCACTCCACACATGCACATTGCATTTATTCCAGCTGAGATGTGGGAATTGGCTCTAAAAACGCCCTCTGCACAAGCGCAGAGCAGTTTTCTCCAGCTGAGGTGCGGCAATCAGCTCCAAAGTGCCTATCAGCTGGGCGAAAACAGAAGAAATAAAGAACAAAAAAAAGGTAGGGGCGGGCGGGCAGGCCAAGCTCCCGGTCACGGAGAACCAGTTCGGTGATGTCACATCGTCACCACTACCAGCTCGCACAAACCGGGCCAAACCGGGAGCAACCCACCACTGGTAACAGCTAATGTAGCCTTAATTGAACAAACTGATTTTATTGAAAATTAACCCTAAGTTCAGAAATGCCAGATTCAGGGTATTTTTGTCTGATGTTATTTGGCAGAGTAAGCAACACAAATTTTCTATCATTTGAATGCAAATATTCCCTCCATGGCTAAATAAATCCGAAATAAAATTTAAAAATGTTCACTCCATGCTAAATAAAGTGGATCATCTCCTACCTCCTATATTTAAAAAAGGAATTTCTGGTAAGGAAGTAGAACTTTTGGACACCCAGAATAAATACACAGAAACATACATTCATTCATGGAGATTCTCTAACACACATAACAATAATATCACAAAGAGACACTTTTTTATTTATCTGTAGGTTGTCTAGAACTGGCAGCACTTTCAAAAAATAAAAGCAAACTGTGACAGCAAAATAAAGTGACTACAGATTCTTTTGCAGATCCCTGTTTTATCTCTTGTCTTGCACTCAAGGCTACTATTGCTATGGGTGCTTCCATCCAGTCAAATGTTCATTATTAACTTCGATGTTGGCATTTTTATTAATACCATTAGATTTAAATCCACTACAAAGTATTTCCTGATCTACTTCATGGATGGTTAGACAGAACAGCAGCAAGGAGTTACAAAAAGAAATCTGTACCCACACCAGTGATGGGTTTCAAAAATTTTTACTACCGGTTCTGTGGGTGTGGCTTTGTGGGCGTGGCATGGCTTGGTGGGCATGGCTTAGTGGGCATGGCTTGGTGGGCATGGCTTGGTGGGTGTGGCAGGTGAAGGACACTGTAAAATCTCCATTCCCTCCCCAATCCAGGGTAAGGTTACTGCAAAATCTCCATTTCCTCCCAATCAGCTGGAACTTCGGAGGCAGAAAATAGATGGGGGCGGGATCCAGCCAGAATTTTTACTAATGGTTCTCTGAACTACTCAAAATTTCCACTACCGGTTCTCCAGAATGGGTCAGAACCTGCTGAAACCCACCTCTGACCCATACTGTAAAGTTACTGTACTAAAGAAGGAAAAGAGTAAGATTCTGTGTATGTTTCTGACGACAGGTTATAGTAGAGCTCAGATGGTGCATAGGCTAATGGCCAGAGTGACCAAGATAGGTACATGTGATAGGTACAACTGACATTGTAAACCTAAATGGAGGCTGACACACCCATTTCAGATATCATGTCACAGTTTCATGTCAACTATCCATTGAAACTTAGCAACAAAATTTCCAGGAGGAAAGCATTGTCTCAGCAGCCTCCTTTTCCCTTAACCAATGACAGTTTAAACTGATGGACCTTGAATTTCAGAAATATCTGGAGGGCCACTTGTTTCTTGCTTTGCTCTAAAACTTGGCAGTATGAATTGTGAAAGCTAAGCACTTCTAAATATCTCATTATTTTTTCATTAAACCTGACCCATATTTGCCACAACTATGAATATTATCAAAATGCATATCCATTTGATAGCAAAAACTTTTCTATATAACTCACCATGCATGGACAGGGTTCCATTTCTCACAGCCAGAAATTTCGCTCCATATGGAAAAAACTCTTCAGAATAGGCACTTCCATGAAGATGGATACGGGCCATGTCACAGAATGGCTTCCTGGGAGATCCAACCTGAAGTGCTCCTCCATCAGACACAAGGATGGAATGAGCGTGAAGTTCTAGGGGACCAGGGCCAATAAATATCAGCTTGCCACCTAAAGTGAGCAACAATAACACTAACTGTAAACAGTCATAAGATGCAATATCATTCATCGAGTAGTAACGTCTTATGATTTTCAGTGAAGAAAGTAAAGTTGCCTAAAACTGGAGAACACGTTCTTAATGTAACATTAGAAGAAAAAATGCTAGTAAAAAAGATAACAAAATGTTCTGATTCTGGTTTTGTGGGGTTTTTTTACTCTTTGACTTTAGCTTACTTTCTCTTTCTAATATAAGATCATATGATCATAGGGTTAATCAAAGGGTTGGCCTTTAAAATAATTTTATTTATTACTTTAAACTTTAAGACATTATCTTCTGTATTGTATTCAACTAAGCTTGGAAATTTTGCTGCACTTAAATTTTAAATTTGAACTAAATTTGAACTTGTACAGGTAACCCATGTACAAGTCTTTCAAGTTTCACTGAACATTGATGCGTTTTTGTGATTTACTTCTCTAAAAAAGTAACTCATTTTTACTGTTTTTCCCTCTATTCTTTGGCCTCAAAACCTGTCTATTTTGATCCTACTGTTGTTTTCACTATCAAGCTAATATGACTGATAGTCAGTAGTGGGATTCAAATTGCTACCGGTTCGCTCGTGGGTGCACACGCCCTTGTGTGCGCAACGCTTCTGCACATGTGCAGAGACGTCTGGAGGGGTGGGCAGAGCCTCCCATCACTGCTACCGGTTTGCCCAATCCGGGGCGAATCAGTAGCAACCCACCATTGCTGATAGTCTAGAGATAACTTTGTTTCAGTTTCTTCTCCAACTCTGTTTTCTATTTTCTTGGGATTCTGAATCACTGTGGCAATCCATATGCTGGGAAACCAATATGCTAAATAAGATATTTTCCCTTTCAGAAAATTAATGATTTTTTTGCCTATCACACAAAAATATTTCTATTTGCTTAAGAACCATGCTGAGCAAATTGATTCACAATGAGAATTAAGTAAACTTTCTCTAAACTAGTGTCTCGAAGTAGTTCTTCTCAGAGAGGAAGATTCACTCTGTGTCACACTTCAGTAGAAAGATCTTCAAATGTCTTCCTAGCCATACTTGTGAACACACATTTTTTAACATGTACCTAGGGATGGAAGACCTCTGACAGCAGCTGACACAGCCAATGTCAATGCATGTGATAAAGTACAATCATAAATATACTTTTCAAGTGATATTAAAAATCTAATTTCTTTTTTCCCCAGTGGGCACTTTTTTTCTCACTGTCATTTTTGAAAAATCCAGACATTACTAAAGAGAAAGCTAATGCCTGAGTGATAAAGATATCTGTAAAGTAAGAGAGAAAGAATTGCTATGACAGGTAAAGATTACATTCCAGTCTGTTAAGCTAATTATAACATTTTTCAGAGTTTACAGACATTTCTATCTAAACAAGTAAATGACATATAATGTGTCTCAACTGCCAGCCTTCTGAACTCATCCCTTTCTGCACTTTATTAATTTATAGTAAATATGCAGCTTTTACTCTACAAGGATAATACACACATACACACAACCTGCTTTCTTTTTTTCATAGCACTCGATTTGTTTCCCATGAGCAGAAAATAATAAATGCCGATTAACCAAAGTATTTGGCTCCAATCTTTCTTACTGTTTATTATGACTACTCAAGAAAGCAAGGAATAACTGTCCTGAAAAATAAAAATGAACTCTACTTACAGTAAATATGAGGACTTCCAACCAAACTAAATATATAATTTAAATTCAAGTATATCACTTTGGTACAGTAATAAGAGAGATACAGTATTTTCCCTCATCTTTCTTTTTTGACAGAAGGAGATTAAAAGAAACATTCTAGAACTTCCCAGAAGATATCAAATCTAGACATCATCTCAGAGACGATTTACCTTGGATTGTAACAGCGTTTCATCATTTGATGATAGGGGTATAGACCAGGGGTGGGTTCTACCCACCTTCACTACCGGTTCTCTTCGTGAGCGTGCGTGTGCGCTACCGTGCTACCGCGCAGAAACTTTTTTTCCGAAAAAGCGCTCTGCGCATGCGCAGAGCACTAATTTTGGTGATTTTGCAAAAAAAAGGTAAGTTGGGGCACGCGGGTGGGGCCGGGGCTGGGACACTGCGAACCAGTTCGGTGACGTCACAGCGTCACCGCTACCTATTCGCGGGAACCGGACCGAACCGGGGGCAACCCACCACTGGTATAGACCAAGATGAATTCTCTGCTGCCTAGAATCCATGCAGCATCAATGAAGCCCTACCAGGAAATGCATTAATATCCCTGGAAAGGCATAGGTAAATTTAACTCTCCCTTCTTCCATTTAAACTTTGTTTTCTCATCATCTCATTTTGGCACCATTGACATAGCAAATATTTATGCTGCTTATAATAACCACAAAATGTACATAAAATATATCAGCAGACAACTGCAATGCCCTTTTGGTTCTTCTGAAAGTTCAGCCAAATTAGTCTGCCTGTCTTTCTTTCCTTTCCTTTCTTTTCCTTTCCTTTCCTTTCCTTTCTTTTCTCTTTCTTTCTTTCTTTCTTTCTTTCTTTCTCAAAAAGGAAAAAAAGCCACTTTTTGACATTTGCTTTTAAAAATCCATTGTATAGTACAAGATGAAGAGATGAGATGAGGCAGTCTCTCTCTAAGAGAATGTAGCCCAAGAAAAGTTTTTTTCTCTATAGAATGCCTATAGAAGATCTATGGATCATAAGAGTAAGGACTTCCATCAGATACCCATGGAAATGATATCTGAATATAAACTCTTTTGGAATAATTGAAAAGAGAGAGGAATGGAAATATAATTTGGACATGAACTTCCTATGAAATATTCAGCATGTCATTCCTATAAATTCTTATTTATGTGACTTTACAAATCTAGTTATGGGAATTTCAGAGAAAATAAAAACAATGAAGGAACCACCAAGACCACTCCCACCAACACCGACAGGGCAAGCCACTGGAATATGAAATAAGAGCAAACCCCCATTCCCTTCTTGCACTGATAATGTTTCCTAGTTTGGTAGTGAAAGGCATACAAAAACAAACAAACAAACAAATCCCAAGCTCAGAGAGCAGCAAGGACCTCAAAGTAAAGACAGCATGATGAAAATTTGTCTGCCAACCTATGAAAGCATCACACATTTCTCATTAGAAATACCACCAGCCGGTCTAACATTGTACCCTAGTTGAAGGCAGTCCCTATAAAGCCTTGCATTAAAATGAGTCAAAGTGGTTTTTTTTTAATCAGTCACACATTCATAATGAAATAACAGTATCAATTTCAGTTCCCAATTCATCAAGCATTTAAATGGGTGCTGCATTTTTAATATGCTAGTGTTCTCTCATTAGGATTAATGAAACTCAATGTGTGCTTAAAGTCAAGCAGCGTATGAAAGCACTTTTCTGGATCAAAGCCTTCCTCCCACTCAGAGTTGCATGGAGGCAGCTGCTTGAGCATTCTCAGTCAGAAATAAACTCCCCAAACTGATGCCGATGCTGCTTGGCCATCTGCATGTGTGCCCATCTGTTCTGATGGCATGTGCTCTCCTACAAGCTGCTTGGACTCTTCCCTGAGAGGGCCAGTGCCAAGCAATGGTGATTTAATCAGCAGCTTGAATAGAGCATCTTGTTTGGAGGAAAACTGCTCCACGTGAACCAAGCTGAAGCAGCATTGTGTTTGCTGCACTTCATCAATTGTGGCTAGGCTTGCCAAAGAAAGCAAGTGCCAGAGTAGAAGGAAGGTTATGACCATTGCATACAGGCATTTATGGATGGCAGGATCAGCAGCAATGGTAACAGCTGCTGTGGAAACCTATTTTTACTCATGGGGACTTTTTTACAGACTTCAGAGAGACAGAAAGTCGAATAAGACCAACCACCATGGCAGTTGATCACTTCCTTGATTAATGGAGCTACGAGATCTAGTCGCATTTTGAAGTGGAAGTGTGGGGACTTAAAGTGACAAAAAGACAATGGAGCAAATGGAAGCCACAGTCACAGCAATAGGTCCACTTTGCGACCGTCACACATTCTGCATTTAGAAGCATGCCATGACCATTTAAAACAGTGCCGAATAAGTTTAAGACAAATAGTAGTAATATCTCAACAAAATCCGATCTTGAAAGCATTTAGTTTTTCAGATCAAAGTTTACATGAGCATTTTCATAATTTATAGGTTTTTTTCCTGAAAAATATAAATATAATACAACTATATATAATAATATTGATATAGTTTGGCAACTAAAGAGAGGAAGAAAAAGTTCTGTCCTGAGCAGCAGTTTATTTCCAAACAGCTGTAGATGAAGACAAAAGAGCTCATTTCAAGTTTCGTTTATTAAAATATCCCTATCTAAAATAACAATTTCCGTGCGCCTTTGGCATTTAGTCATGCCAGCCACATGACCACAGAGATGTCTTTGGACAGCACTCTGGATCTTTGGCTTTGAACTGGAGATGAGCACCGCCCCCTAGAGTCGGGAAAGACTAGCACATATGTGAGGGAAACCTTTACCTTTACCTTATCTAAAATAATAGAGGGGGAAGCAACTTATATGCACAAACTCCTGCCAAATTCTGACCTATCACAGTTTCTCCATGATGAGTTAAGGCACCAGTGGTGATAAGATAGCAGTTTCTTCCACATGTATTTTTCTATGTATTATTATCCACTGTTTTGATCTGCTGCAGTGTTATTATCTGCCACTTTTTTAAAAACAAAAAAAAAGGTAGGCTAAAAGGTTTTATTATTCTTTCAAGCTCAAATAAAACCCTTCTAAGGCAATGAACAGCACTGCTTTTCCATAAAAGTAAATGAACTAGCAAGACACTGTGCAGCCTTTCTGCTAGGCTAGCGTCGGCCTGCCTGTAGCACAGCTTCCATTCTCATGGATTGGCACCCCACTTTTGTTGATGAAAGTTAAATCTCTCAGTATGGGGCAAGGGTGGATGTTGTGACTTCAGCAATGCCCCATTTGGTGCACAGCCTGCTACTTGACACACTGCCAGTGGCGAGGCTCATTTTGAACTGCATTATGATAATGTTTTATAGGACAATTTGTGAGCTAGCTCAGATTGTGGCTCATTTGAATATCTCTGGCCCAATTGCTAGTATATCTTCCTTTGTCTCCTCTCTCCTTCCCTGTATCTCTCCCATCACTACTCCAGGCTCCCTTTGTTATTTGTTTAAGTAATAACTCTTGCCAAGTGGGAGGTACTACAACCATATTTTAAGAAGTAGAAGCAGGTTACTTGAAAAGTCCAACATCCTAATTTTAAAAAGGAACTTTTAAATTAAAGTTCTAAAGGAAGCTTAATTGTAAGTTTGCTAAATATATCTGCTTCAAAATACAAAAATTAAAAACAGCATATGAAGAGCATATTAACTTATTTAGTCTAAAACTAAGACTGTTAGGAACCATTCCTGCATTCCTAAGGCCATTTTTTCACTTGACCATGTTCAAAAGGCTATTTTTAATGAGTTGATAAGGCAAGCTTTCCTGGGTTCCCATGGCTATATCAACCAAATAATACCATCTGAAAAATGTGTTTTACATATCTTTCAGGAAGTCAATAAAAAAATATTACCTCTCTCATGAGCCATTATGTATTCCTAAAGTTAACAGTGTAAAGCACTTAGAGATTGCCTCCATTATACAAAATTCTTATCAAGGCATACTTGGAAATTCCTAACAGAAGGAGGAACATGTCTCACTGCAACCAGTGTATTAATGTATTTTAATATTTTACTGATAAAGCAATTATTATCTAGATAATGTTACTAAAGAATTGTACATCTGTGCCTAAGAAGACATTGGCAGACCCCAGCTAGTCCTCCTGGAATGCAGGGAGAAGTTTCAAATAGAGATATAGAAAAGGGGATTTGCTGCTGTTAAATGAGTTTAATAAAACAGCAGAGCGGGATTGAATATTAAAAGGTTATTTGTAAAAACAAAGCAATCAGATAACAGGGGTTGGCAAGTACTACATAGCCAACAATTTGGAATGATCTTACACTGGCTTTCCTACACATAACTCTTAAACATGTGCAAGGTCCTCTCCAATTTTATGGATTCAACACATCTGTATTCAATACATTGGCTTTAAACTGGTACATAAATTAATTAAGTTTACAAGTTCACAAACTGGAAAGTGTGGATTTCCCTTCTTCCAGCTCCATTCCATCTTTCTTCCTACACCAGGAAGGGACAGCAAGACTCTAGTGTGGCTTTTGGAGATCTTGGAAGGAGAACTATCAGAATTTGTCTTTTACTTAACCTCCCTTGTATTTATCCTACGATCCGAAACTCTGGGAATTTGATATAATAAAAGTCACAGCAGTCACCACAAAGCATCAGCAACATTGTCAGTAATCAGTTCCATGTTGTTCTATCACAATGTGAGTACAGTAATGTTATTGTTATTACTACAGCACTAATATAACATCTTTATATGTAAGTGTGCAAAGATGTTAGCAAGAAAGTATCTTAAGTAGCATTGAATAATTCCATGGAGGCAGGATACTTTTTGCTACTTTTGCTACTGTTAAATCTTCTTACTTTAGTTTGTGAGTGTATACACACAGATAGGAATGGCAAATAAATACAATTTTGCAAAGTTTAGCAAGAAAGAATTTCCCCAGTGCTCACTACATTTAGCATGTAGTAGTACTCTCCTTCAGGTTTCTCTAACAATGAAATTCCTTCACCTGAAAAAAGGATTGATTAAAAAAAGAGTCAAACCTTTGACATGAAGCATATTAAGAATGCTTGTGTTAGTATCCAACAGTAAAATCTGTCCTCTTTCTACTATGACATTATCGCCATCTTGTGGTAGAGTTCCATTAAGCCAGGTCAAGTTTTTTGACCATCGTCCACAAAATTGAATTTGGAAGGTGTTCTAAAATGAAACAGAAATAAAAACCATTAGCAACAGAAACATTGTGGTGGCAACAACACATTTGGATAGAGCAGACAGCCCTTACTTTACATATCTGTTTGGATTTGAGTTCATTTTTTTTTAACTTATGAATCAACTTGTGGCAAAAGTTGACCTTATATCGGTATTAGTCAAATTCAACAACCTCCAATGGAACAAAGAAATCAGGAGCAATTTCGAAGGCAGTTTACAAGAATAAAGACTAAACACAAACAAGGATTCAAATGGTTTAAAACATCTATTGAGATGAAATATTTTTTAATAAACAATCTTAAAATACTTCTGGTCAACCAAATGTATAATAATTTACAGGGCATGAGAAAAAAAAATCAGAGTGACTAGCTTGGGATAGGTGGCTATACAAACTGAATAATAACTAAAAATCAACCAAGTAGGACGTAGGAAAACTTTTCTGAGGAAGGCACTCCATAGTTGCATAAATACAGCTAAAACAAACAGCTAACAAATAGTCACACATTCAGTCATGGCGCTGGGACCTGAAGTACCTGAAGGAAGTGGCTGTGTTAAGGTGTTGTGTAAATGCTATACAGAAAAAGGAGAGAACTCTGACCATGACTGACTTAAAAGATATTTGAACCCAAAGAATATCATGACATTAAAGCAGTGTTTCTCAACCTTGGGTGGTAGAAGATCAAGTTTTGCTGGCTGGGGAATTCTGGCAGTTGAAGTCCACACATCTTCCACCGCCCAAGGTTGAGAAACACTGCATTAAAGGGAGTAGCAGAATTGTTAAGAAGTTTTGGTAGGAGAGGGAGACTATGAGAAAGAGACTCAGAATAACTCTGCCTTAATCATACTAGGTATACTTTGTGCAGGATAATTTGTTTCAATAAAGATCTTTCCAGAAATCCAACTGGTTTTTGTATTTTGCACTTGCCAGCCTTGCAGAGTTTGACAGTTGACTCGTATGTGAAGAGAAGGACATGTTTGCAGGCATCCTAGGGGCCAAGAGATACTGGAAAACTCCCAAATATCTCTTTGTTGTTGACTTATATGCTCAGACAGATGGCTTATCCCTTCTCAAAGCTTTCATCAGATGTGATTTCATGAAATTTTGAAGTAACTTCAAAGAAACTTTTTCACACACACACAAAAATGACCGCTGTATAGTGGATACAAACATTCAATAAGCATTATACTGCTAATGAAATATAACTTTGTAAAGGATGCTTATCAAAAGAATGTGATCCGGGATGCTACTTTAAGCAAAACTATAGTACTGAGTGGTGACCCGGTGGTTCAGTGGCTAAGATGCTGAGTTTGTCGATCAGAAGGTCGGCAGTTCAGCGGTTTGAATCCCTAGCGCCGCATAACAGAGTGAGTTCCCATTATTTGTCCCAGTTTCTGCCAACTTAGCAGTTTTAAAGTAAAGAATGCAAATACAAAAATAGGGACCACTTTTGTGGGAAGGTAACAGTACTCCGTGTGCCTTCGGCATTTAGTTATGCCGGCCACATGATCACAGAGACGTCTTCAGACAGCGCTGGCTCTGGCTTAGAAATGGAGATGAGCACCACCCCCTAGAATAGGGAATGACTAGCACGCATGTGCAGGAGAACCTTTACCTTTATTTTACTGAGCAAGTTAAAAGGAGTCAACTTAACTCCTGTAAATTTCATTTTAGATGTTGATCTAAGTTTATTATTTTTTCCTGAAAGTGTTCATCTGGAATTTCCAGTGAGGATATGTAAGTGAATAAAAAGGAGAGACAGTGTTATGGAGATGAGTAGCCAGAAGAAGCCAAGTCTCTCTAGAAGAAGGACAGATCATAAGATCTCCCATATGTACTCCAGACAGCTGATGTTTAAGAGTCCTTGGTGGCGCAGATTGCTAATGCACTGGCTAAGTGTCTCCGCTTAAAGTCCAGCTGCTTGCAATTAGTGCTGGTTCGATTCTCACCAGGCTCAAGGTTTACTCAGCCTTTCATCCTTT
>JANHFM010007959.1:0-11070 GCA_032468115.1 Grayia smithii | reverse complement strand
CATTCTTTTATTGTTTGTTTTGCTTCCCCCCCCCCCACACACACACACATACATACACCTTTATCTGCAAACCTTTCCAACAAAAAAATACACATAGGAAACATTTCTTAGAGATGCTGTACTGCCAGCCTCTCAAAATAAGACACATACACTCACTTCTAGGGTAGAAAACTAAAGAGAATAGACACTGCTTGAGTCAAAGATGGAAGTAAATCCCAAGTAGCTATTTTTTCTTACTCACACTTAATCCTGGGGAATGAATAACTTGCAACTCCCTTAGGGCAAGTGCAGAAATTGGAAAACCATATAACTGGCTAACTGGTCCCTAATTCCAACTGTGAAAAAATGAGCTCATTTAGGGTTCCAATTCCTGCTACCCAGCTGATAGCAATGATGCTTTCATGCTAGCACTGGAACATTAACTTAGTAAATTAATTAAACTTACTTAACAGCCCAGGCTAAGCAGATTCGATATATGTGCCAGTTAGTTTAGTGGGGCCCCTTTCTATACAATCTCTGTTCACATTAGGAAGTGGTAGATGGAGTGAGAGATACTTATAATAATCAGGGGGAAAACAAATAAAGGGTCATTCTTAATTAGCTCTGCTTGTTGACAGCTGCCTACTAGAGTGGCGAGCGTTTAAGAATCTAATATCTATGTCTATATACCGAACAATGATTAGTATGTGTTCCAAATGCCTTAACAAATTTCAGGTTTAATAATCCTTAAGACTGTATGAAAGGCAGTCAGAACTTTGGTGCTGAAAGTTTGGCTTTTCCTCTCATCACCAAAACCAGAGAAGCATTTCCTCATTAGAATTGCCAACTTCTTTTTATTCCTGTGACTTAAGATGTCACTATGAAAAGATGAATCCCCATCCCCACAAGCCATGTTTGTATCTGCAAAAAAGAGAATAGTTGCAAGATTGCCTTCAGTAATAATTATTGTCTCGGTCATCAGAGGAGCTAATAAAATTGTTTATTAAATCACTCTGCAAGCTGGCCACAGGCCTGTTACATTCTCACTTTTTGCTATTCTTTTTGAAATCTTAACACCCCAAGAATTAGCAGGAAATGTACTAAAAATCTGGCCTGTATCCTGGGTACCCAAATCATTACAGACATCAAGACAAGACATCATTTGCTATCTAATGCAGACCACCACCACCCTTTTTTAAACTAATAAATTAATCCCAATCAAGTAAGATATGCTTATAAACAAATTCATTGGGGGCAAGGAGTGTGTGGACAATTTTGGAAATTATAGAGAAATTGTAAAAAAAAAAAAAAAGTATTAGTAGTAAGATCTCAGCAAGGCAGAAAACCCAGATTACAGCTTACTACATAGGAGATGTCAGGTATACCTTAATTATTGTATATCAAATTGCAGTTTGAAACATGGAGTGTTGCACAATTGCAAGCTGAATGGCAATAACTTTCAATAATGTAGCCATTTCCCTGAACCAATGTATGCCAGTAAGAAACTGGTACCTAGTTAATCAGGTGGGACAGTGATTTGTAGCTTAAAACCAGGAATTGGCAACATACTGAATATGGTTTAGTTGCCATGAGCCTTAGCAGTGATGGAGTATAATGAGAATTGAAGGGCCACTGGTGGTCTTCTCTGCCTTAAATCCACAATGAGTCTGCTTGCAAGATCAATGCTTCATACAATTGCTGATATTGCTTTTTTATGCAGTAAATCAACATAATTAAGATAAAGAAAGTTTTTTGTATACCTGTATTTCATAATCCCTAATCTCCCCCTCCCCCTAGTATTCCATAGATTTTGCTTTGGACCAGGTGCTATGTATTTTGAAAGAATTGTAAGATCCCAGCTAGAGTTAGAAAAAGCTGTATCTAACCTGAGAAGGAGGCCAGAAAAATTGACATGGGATGAGTTGATAGAGGTCTTGTTAGACCTTAAAGAGGAATAAATCAAATCATCACAAAAGAATAGGAACGGGGTGGCTGCCGTAACAACATCAGCATTTGTTTCGATTTGGATGTCACACTGGATCAGTGCTGCACCAGCTGCTTTGCAATCTTCACCATTCTCTTCTGCAGAATATGTCAAAGTACAGAGAACCGCTATAGATGCTGAAAAAGGAGGGTTGGGGAGGTGAGAGGACATCAACAATTAGAGAAATGTAGACAGTCTCATTTTCCTGATTCCTTTGGTGATGGTTTATAATAGCAGTGTGATGAGTTTCATGCTATGGTATTCCTGAAAGGCACAAGAAGGCCACCTCGAAAATTGTCTATTCCAATTGAACTATTTTCCACACTGACCAATCCTGGATTGAAGACATTAAGTAAAATAAGCACAGTGCTTAGGACATCAAAGGAAGGGGAGAACCACATTTTTTGCCCCTGGGCTGTCATACCCTTAGCTCTTTCACTGCCACCCTTAGTTTTCTGCAGTTATTGAGACTTATATTTTTTTTATTGTCTTTCCAAAGTTAAAACACAAACTTCAACAGAAAAAGGGGGAAATTGCTCTACTTGCCAGGTAATTTGACCTACTATCTAGTTACTGTCAAAAAAAAAAAAAAAACCAGTTAAAAGGTAAATCCAATAACAAAACTAAAGTTAAAAGGCCTCTGTTAACAATCTATTACTGTATTTCACACATAGCAAGTCCCCAACTGTTTCTAATCTGCCATAAATCATTGCAGTCATTATCTCTGATCTTTCCAAGATTAAATATTTTTGACTGATTATTAATAATAAAGTTTTTCCTTAAAATTATAACTGGAATATTTCCAAACAATTGCATTTCATTCCCCAATATCATAGTTCTCTGTTGTGAATATCTCCACAGCATTTGTTTTTCAGAGGTTTTTCGTGCAATTTGAACCACAACATCTCTTAACAGTTGTCTTCTGATTGAATATAATAAGTCTAATCCACAATCTCCATCAGTTTTCTTGAGAAAGTCCAGTTCATCACTGAACCATATTGCCATCACTAAGCCTTTTAAATCCATGCCCCTTTCAGCCTTCTCCAGAGAGCCTGCAATTCTCAAAGCTCCTTCTCCTTCAGTTCTGTCAGCAACAAATTGACTTCCAATACACCCAATTTCAACTCTGATTTAGCTGCTGTTACCTGTACTTGAGTATCATCTTTAAGTTGATTTATGACTGTTGTTACATCATCAAGTCTTTTATTTACATTTTCATTCAGAGTTTGTAAGTTGAAAAGCATTTTTCCCCAAAGGCTTCCAAGAAGACTTTGACATTAGGTTGATGAGGCTCTCACCTTTCCTTTGTATCTCTTTTTGTTGGCATTGTAAAAAGTATGTAATATATAATGTTAATCCTTAATGTATAGTTGTTTTCATTTTAATATAATCCAAATTTCTTTTATACCTGGACTTTCACAACAAAACATAGACAATTTCTCTCAAGGACAAAATAAGTAAATGTTCCATAACAAAATATCTGCAGGAAAAATTAAGCTAACATTTCCCACAATAGAAATAAATAAAAAAGAAAGAGAAAATTCCCATCTCTTTAGAATAAAAAAGAGATCAGAAATATATTCAAAAATAAAATAAAACAGAAAAGTTGTTTTAAAAACTAGTAAAATACAAAATCCTTGCAGTAGTCCAGTGCAGATGTACATCAAATCAGATCACTTTTACTACCAAAGAGAAAGTCTTTATGCCATCAGCTTCCATGAGGTAAAAGCAAAAGTGTTTCCCAACTGTAAAGCAAACCAATAAAAAAGGTAAAAAAAAGTTCACAGTCCAGCAAGGGGGTATAAAATAAATCAGTGTTCAACCAGATAATTAAAGATGTAGATCAAAAGAAAAAAAGTTCAAAAGTGATGTTTAAAACTGAGGATACACCAAAACAAAAAAACAACCAAAAAACCCCCCTGCTGACAGGTAAAGATGGAGTAAACCCTCCATCTAGACAATCTGCAATTGTCTAGATTCCTCTTCCCACAATCATCCAAGGGTTGTCTTGGGTCATTCCTAGTTGCTCCTGTTCAAATCTGGGGAGCGTGCTGTCAAAGAGCTGGCAAAGTCAGCTGTTTGTCTGCAGGAAAAAAGTTCATCCTGCCACTTGGCATGCCATTTTCTAGAGGACTCCAGCAATGATTAAATCTTGATATTTTTTCAGTTAGCAATGGAAGGACTGAGGAGCACTATTTGGACCATGCTTGGGGCATCCATTGGCCTTAATCTGGCCCTGATACTTACACTAATTTTATTCCTCTAATTCTCAACAATATTTTCATAGATACAGTAATGGACAATTTTAAAGAGTTTAAAAGAGTGGTTTCTCCATATAAGCCATCTACATGTACCATATTATCTTTGCTTTTTTTGGTCTTGTTTTAACAATCACTTTAAAAAGGGAAGCCATTACAGCACCATATTTTGTCCACAGAAGAATGAATTATACTGTCTTGGTATGTTACTGTATCTTCATAGGTGAATGGGAACAAGTTCAGAGACAGGAGCTCTCATTAATGTAGAAAATGGTCCAACTCCCCAAGTAGCGGTGGTGGAATTAAGCCCTGCAGGCCAACGTTCTATTGAAGATATGATTAAGAGGGAGAAATCCAGCTCGTTTAAGGAATTACAAGCTATGCTGCAAACTATGCAGGATACCATGATAAAGAATCATGAGGACATTAAAAAAAAATAGGGGTAATTAGGAGTGATACTATGGAACTCAAAGGTAAATTTGAAAAGATGGATGAGAAATTAGAACTTTTTCACCAACAAATGTTAAAAAATGAACAAAAAATACAGGAAATGGAAGACAGAATGGGTAGGGACAAAAAAAGAATGGACGAAATGAGTGAGAGACTCTTACAATTAAATAGAGAGTTGGAAGATAAAATAATGCAGTTGGAGTCAGAAAAAATGGAACATTATCTGAGGTTCCAGAACATTAGAGAGGAAAAAGGGGAAGACTTACCAGATTTGATGACAGAGCTATTA
Organism: Grayia smithii; assembly: GCA_032468115.1. Lineage (NCBI taxonomy): Eukaryota > Metazoa > Chordata > Lepidosauria > Squamata > Grayiidae > Grayia > Grayia smithii. The sequence continues at coordinate 6,110 of JANHFM010007959.1, read as the reverse complement.
GCGGGTGCAGTGGGGATCGGAAAGGAGGAAATGGTGAACGAGCTAGACGAAATTTACAGGATACAGACAAATTACGCTAGAAGACACAACTTGGCTAGGGAAGTCCATGTCCGATTTATCAAGAAAACAGTATGGGATGAGATTTTACATAGGACTAGAGATGACCTGTTAGAGTTTAGAGGAAGACAAGTGATAGTCTTAAAGCAGGTTCCGAAACAGGTTCGGGACCTTACGAGGCCTTATAAAATTCTTACGTCCAAACTAGTTAATTATAATATAAGCTTTAGATGGCTAATACCAGAAGGGATATCACTGGTATGGCAAGGGAAGAGGATACGACTAGACTCGGTGACAAAAGTGGAGGAATTTCTGAAACTTAACTTTGACATAGAAGGTGATAAAGAAACCAGAGACCCAGAGCAAAAGAAAGAGACAATTAAAGGACAAACGGCTGATGCTACAGACACTCAAACAGAAACTCAAAACATGGAAAAGGCCCTAGATAAGGAACTAACTAAGGATGGAAACGATAAATCGAAAGAGGATAAAGAGATTAGGCAGACTAGAAATACAAGGGCAAGACAAAAGTAGGAACTTACAAGAAGAAATATCATTAATATCCCTTAACGTGAATGGACTTAATGCCCCAATAAAACGGAATCAATTTTTTCACAAATTATTTAAACTAAATAAAGGTGTAATTGTATTGCAAGAAACACATATTAAAAGAACTCAAGAAAAACTACTGAGTTGTCCCAAACTTGGTAAGCTATTTCTGTATGTTTTAATTTTTGTGTTTTTCCAATAAAAAACTTTTTAAAAAAGAAAAAGAAAGAAAATGGTCCACCAACAAGTTTTAGCTATAAAAACAAGACAAGCCGCATTTTTGATTGCCCTGCAGCTGAGCTGAAAATAAATGACTCAGGGCCCTACAGGGATGGCACTTTCAGATCACTGGAATACAGAGATGATCCTGGAGTTATATAAATATCAATATAGAGTTGATCTAAGTAAACACTGCTGTTAGTTAGTTAAACCTTGATATTAATAGTTTTGTTATGAATACCACTATATCAGTCAAAGTGAATGTTTCATTAAACTCTCTCATTATTAACCGTCATAAAATAGTTTTGATTAAAAGACAGCATATATATGTGTAAGTTATATATATGTATGTATGTATGTATACAGACACATATACATACTGTACACTGTATATCTACAAACATACCTATGCATGTATACACATATATACATCTGATTTTGGACTGTTTGATTGGATGGCTGTTGTTACTGAGATATGGTTGTTGGTTTTAAGTACTGTCTGTATGATGTAAATTAGTGTTGTCTGTTCAGATGCTTCTGAGTCATGGTCTGGTTTTGGGCTATTTGACTGGCTGGTTGTTGTTAATGAGATGTGGTCCGATTTCTTGTGAGCTAATGGGTAATGATTTTAGTTGTTACGTAGTGGGGTGCCTGTTTGTTCATTTTAAAATGCTTTCTTTGGGATCGTGATTGATGCAATTCTTTAGTTCTCAGAGATTGGTAGACTGGATTGATGTCAATGTGTCTGTTTATTGGCTTATAGGCTTCAAGGAATTCTCTTTCTCTCCTTGATTTTGCCTGGGTTACAACTGTGGTCCCACTTAGATCAAATCTGTGTCCTTCTAAGTCTTTGTGGATGGACATACAGGATAGTAGGTTATGTCTTTTGATAGCCAGGAAGTGTTTGTGCAGTCTGGTTGATAGTTTTCTTCCTGTTTGGCCAACAAAGTTCTTTTCACAGTTGCTGCACTGGATTTTATATATGTCACCTGATCTTTGGTTTGTTTCTGTCTGCCCTTTTGATTTTGACAAGGTCCACTATCCCTCAAGATAAATAAAAATATTATGGAAATAAGATACCATATTTTTCAGAATATAAGACGTACTTTTCCCCCCTAAAAGAGGGTGAAATTTTGGGTGTCTCTTATACACCCAATATAGCCCAGTCCTCCTAAAAATGTGGTGTGCGGAGGCAGCAATAGGCTATGGCAATCCCTGCAGCCTGAAATAGGTGATCTTCGAGAGGCCGATCTAACCGACAATCAGCTGCTTGTGCTAATCAGGCTGTGCTGAATAAACGGGCTGTTTGCTGCAAGGAGGCAAATTCCTGGGAGGCAGGGACAGTTTTTTTTTCTTTCTTGTGCTAATCAGGCTGTGCTGAAAATGAAAATGAAACTGAAACAGGCTATTTGCTGTTTGCTGCAAGGAGGCAAATTGCTGGGAGGCAGAGGCAGATTTTTTTTTTCTTGGTTTCCTCCCCAAAAAAGGTAGGTGTGTCTTTTTGTTTGGAGCATCTTATACTCTGAAAAACACGGTAACTATAAAGCTCCCAAGTCTATTGCTTTATATTATAAATGAAGGAAACTTGACAGTTTCCTGCTTGTGGTGCTACAATTTCCAGGATTCCTCAGCACTGGTAACATTGATTGAGAATTCTGGATCAGCAACATTTGGAAAGTTATGGGTTCCCCACCAGTACTGAACTCATTTTCTTAAAAATACATTTCACTCAATTCTGTGCAACTTACATGTTTGTGTGTATGCAAACTTACGCCCAGACGTAGTTGCACAGTAAGTTGAATAAAAAGGAGGAATTAACTGAATGTCATTTTACATCATACCCAGGGGTGGGTTTCACTTACCTTTGCTACCAGTTTGCTCATGTGCACATGCTTGCTTTGCTTGCACACGTGCTACCTCTGCGCATGCGCAGAGCGTATTTGATGATGAACCGGGGCGAACTGGTAGCAACCCACCACTGATCATACCCTAACAAATGTTGACTATGGAAAAGAAAAAAGAAAAGTCACAACCTCTATACAATTCTTAAAGGACAATAGCAGCATCTTAAATCAGTTACTAAATCTGCCAATTGAAAAGGTCAATCTGGAGCTAAAGATTCTACTTCTGTTCTTGTCTGTGACACACAGTGGAAGAAGGAAAAGACATAAAGATTTCAGCACCTTTGTTGTTAGATCTTTCAGAGTTCTACAGAAAAAATATCTGGAACAAACTATAAAAGAGATATATCTGAAGCAATCTGATTCCGGGAATTTATTCTGGATATCTGAATTTCAGGATACTCATTGTCCTTATTAAAAAGTCTTTCTGATTGTTCTAGGATTTTTAGCAGTACCTATTGGACTGCTGATGTACCTGATGACATCCATTTTTTATCATCACTCTTTTTCTCAACTTCCCCTTCTGAAACTATCATCTCAGATTTATCTATTTTTTTTCCTGCAATGAAGATGATGCAAAGTATCCATTCAAGCTTTTCTGTCATCTCTTACTCTTGTTTAGTGTTTCTTGGATTCTCTTGATCTCCTAAAATTTCTTCCATTTTAATCTTTCTATCAATAGATTTCAGAAAAGCTCTTTTTATATCTTTTACTAGGTCCTTAACATTCTTCATCAGAAGTTTGTGTTTTATGTTGTTGTTTTTTCCTATTTAAACAAAGCTTTCATATCCTACTTTAATGAGGTTAATAATCATAATGTTACCATCTTTAGGAAGATGCACTTCCTAAATGCACTTTATGCACTTTAGGAAGAAGGCAGCAAGAGAGAAGATCAGCAAGGCTTCATATTCTGAAAAATAAAACTAGCTGTACAATAACAAATGGGGTCTTCCTATCTCTTCAGGCGACATAACCCTGCTAGTTTAAAGCCTAGACAAAATGATTTTTTGCTGTTTGCAATAAACAGCAAGAGGAGGAGGAGATTATGTCAGCAATTGTCTTTGCCTATTAAACTCTTCCAGTACGACAGTGCAATAAACAGATGCCAAATTGACATAAATCTGAGACAGAATGAGCTGTTTCTTACAACATACAGCATTGCATGTTGTATGAACAAGTATCTTTTTCAGTCTATGGAATCACTGTCAACATGTATCTTCTCAGAGAAATGCAGACCTAATCCTAACCCAAACAATCTGGGGCCTCAGAATATTTCCTGTTCATTAAAAATATTTTGATTTTCCCACTCTAGCCTTCCTTGTGGGGAAAAAATAGTGTAAAGATTTTGCCTATTCTTGACGTTCTTCCTTGGGTTCATAACCACATAACCAATGTTGACTATTCTTCTTACCCTGCCTTTAATTTAGCTCAGCTGATTTACTGTAAACTAAAAACCTCAAATATTTCTTCTGTTACTCAAACTTTTATTTGAAGGCTATTTCTCAAGTTCTGTCTTCTTCTACTAGCAAAAGTAATTGGTTTGTGGTTTGAAGCAGCCAGCATAACATATAATAAAAATAATGAAAACCCTCAGTGCTGTATCAGTAATAGTAATCAATGTTCATTTACTGACATCTAATGGTAGTTTAAAATATTGCAAGATCTAAAAATTAACTACATTTCTTATGAATGAATAAAATCCAATTGGGAAATTCAATGCAATGGTTTTTGTATATTTCATAACTTAGCTGAACTCATTTTACTCTGATCTTTAGAAAATTTATTTTTGTATAGTTTAAATTAGATGTTTCCTAAATTATTTACCACAAAGAAAGATACGTAAAATGTTAAAACATTGTGGGAATGTTGGCAGAGAACAGTAATTCAGAAATTATATATGTATATATATATATGTGTGTGTGTGTTTTTTCTTTTCTGTAGCACCTGATTCACCCAAATATGGGAGGGAGCTTACTGCTTCCTTTTCGCCCTTCAGCCCCATCCCAGGAGCCATCCAGGCCGTTGTTTGCACAACAAACTATTTCCAGTCAAATATAGGTCCCACTCGTCATCTTCAGGCTGGTGTCTTCAGCTTCGTGCTTGTGAAAGCAAAGCATGATCAGAGCACAAAGAAACACAATTACCAACCTAATCCAAAGGGAGACACCTCCCAAGAACCAAGACACAGAACAGGACAACGGCATCGCCCTCCTCCCTTACATCAAAGGCACCACAGATAAAATCAGCAAAATTCTCCACAAACACAATATCAAGACAGCCTTCTGCACTGACCAAAAAATAGCCAACATCTTAAGAAACCCCAAAGACAAGATCCAGCTAGAAAACCAAGGAGTCTATGAAATACCATGCAAAATCTGCCCAGCCACATACATTGGACAAACTAATAGGAGAATAAATGCATGCATCACAGAACACAAGAATGCAGAAAAGAAGAAAAAACTTCCTCACTTTTCCAGCACCTTAAAACAACAGGACATGAAATTGATTTTGAAGGAACCAAATTAATCTCCAAAAGTGAACACTTCAACAAGAGAATAATTATGGAAGCCATCGAAATAGAGAAATATATATGACATATGGGATGCATCAGAAAGCAATTAATTAAACAATAGAAGACACTATTGATTGACAGGTATAAATACATGAGACACCTTAAAATATTTTGCATCCCCTCATCCTATTGTTTGATTGACAGTCCCTGAAATGCTAGTTTCTGCACGAAAAGAAATGTTTGAACTCAAAGGAAAAATATGGTGTCTGAAACTGTAAAAGGAGGCATAGATGCTATGCTAAAATGCTAATCTCACTTTTCAAAAAAATGTTTAAAAAGGTAAAGGTTCCCTTCACATATGTGCTACTTGTTCTTGACCCTAGGGGGTGGTGCTCATCTCTGTTTCAAACCCAAAGAGCCAGCACTGTCCAAAGACATCTCCATAGTTATGTGGCCGGCATGACTAAATCAGGGGTGGGTTCTACCTACCTTTACTACCGGTTCTCTTCGTGCACACGCACACACGCAATTTCTTGGGAGTTTCTTGCGCTATTGTGCATGCGCAGAAACTTTTTCTGAAAAAAAATCGTCGAAAAAGCGCTCTGCGCATGCGCAGAACACTAATTTCCGAGTTTTCAGAAAAAAAAGGTGAGTTTGGGTGTGCGGGTGGGCCCGGGTCTGGGATGCTGCGAACCGGTTCGGTGACATCACGGCGTCACCGCTTCCTATTCACGCGAACCGGACTGAACCGGGAGCAACCCACCACTGGACTAAATGCCAGAGGCGCACGGAATGCTGTTACCTTCCCACCAAAGGTGGTCCCTATTTTTCTACTTGCATTTTTTAGGTGCTTTCGAACTGCTAGGTTGGCA
>JANHFM010007957.1:37544-49279 GCA_032468115.1 Grayia smithii | reverse complement strand
ATACGAAACAGCTGACTAATCTACAAACATCAACTCCATCAACCAATCAAGATGTAACAACACAGCCAACCAACCCATTGGCAGCAAAGTCAATACTCCACAGCTCCCCACCAGTGTTTATAGAGAGACAGCAGCTCCGATCACACTTTGCTCTCACAAGCACAAAGCTGAAGACACCAGCCTGAAGATGACGAGTGGGACCTTGTCGAAACGTCACCAGATACTCTCAATCTTACACGGGATAAGACCCGAATACGCCAAACTTGCATACCTGTACCCGTGAAAATCTATGAAAACAAATACACACACACACACACACACACACACACACACACACACATTCGTTTAGTGATTTGGTCAATTCTGGATATGCTATGATGATTAAATATTTGATTGTCCCAACAAAAAGAACTTGTATGATAATGGAATACGCCAGTCAATATATCTTTTGGTGACTGTCTGAAAAGTCATGTCAAATAAATGTTGAATATAGGTTTCATTTAACAAATCTGTAATATAACAAAAAAAAACCCATTTCTCATCACAAGGCTTCCCATCCTATCCTCCTCTTCACATCCTCCATTTTTAAATTATTGCTATATTTTATTGTATTCTAAAATTAAAATATTTTAACAAGTTTCATAAATATGTATTTAAAATGTAAAAACAAAATGGTTAAAAACTCTGGATTCCCTTTTATTTGTCCTCCACAGATATTTCAATTAACTCAGTGGGTTTGCTCTAGACCAGGGGTGTCAAACCCAAGGCGCGTGGGCCGTATCCATTCATAGGTGCAGGGTTGATTTGTTGATTCACTCTGAGGTTAAGAAGGGACGTGTATAGATGTGCTGCATTTCATGATGTAATCACTCTTCAGAATTCTACTCCCTTTTTGACTTTCTCTGCTACAATTAAACCACAAGGAAGATACCTTGAGGAGCAACTTCCACTGGGCTTTTATAAATCAGTAAGTGTGGGCAGCCAGACTGCTTGCAGGCTGATGGAGAGACAATAGAAAAGCTATAACACCAGCACATTGTGCCACTTTCCAATAACAAAGAAAACACAAAAACACTATCAAAAGAAATCACAAACAAAATTCTAAAAATCAACTTGAGAATAAGATAGAAAAGCAGAAGCTTCATCCACAGAATGGAAAAAGCTTTCAGGGGACTGAAAAATTCCTGCTTGATCTCCTCTTGAAAAATAATGTTTGACTTGTTCTGCTTGAGAATTGAAAGAGTAATTGAGCCTTGATACACAGAGATGAAAAATGGCTATGAGGAAAGCATACTGAACAGCACATTTTGCAGAACACCAAGATATGCCCAGCTGCATTCTTTGGCTCCTTTAATATAAAGTGGAAATTGGAAAACAGAGGATGCCTCTGCCTTGGATGAAAACAAAGGCTGAAAGGAAGAATAAATTGCAGTTTGCTCATTGAGAAGCTTCATGAGGCTTCTAACTTGATGATGATGCCTTCAAGAAGGCAGCAAGCCTGCACAGACATTCTTGGACCATAGTATAAGTGGCCTTGTTGCAAGCATGTAGTGATGCTTTGTAGATAAGCTAAACTGGTCCATAACATTCTCAGAGAAGAAACAAGTCAATTCAAAATAGAACAGCAGATTGCCCAGGAATTGATTTGTTGGTGAAGAAGCTGGTCAGTACAGACACAACTATCTAGGTATTCCATGTAGGAACTGAAGCTGGGCACAACAGCTCCAAACTGGAAGACAAATCCAGTTATCAAAGAAACTCATATAACAGGAACTCAGTGGGTTTGCTCTAGACCAGGGGTGTCAAACTCAAGGCCCGTGGGCTGTATCTGGCCCGTGGGGCCACCTTGAAAACAGCAAAGGACCAGCCCATGGTACCTCTGCCAGCAAAAACGGAGCTCCGTTTTCACTGGCAGAGTGCTCAGGCCACCACAGGTGCTCCCAACACGAGTGACATCAAGCTGGCCATGGCTACCCTGGCCCACTCAGCCCCCCCAAGGTGAAACACAACCCTGCTGCGGCCCACAATGAAATTGAGTTTGACACCCCTGGTCTAGTCATGAGGCTAAGCACTCTCCTTTTTCTCTTTTTTTCTGTCAAACCTTAATCCTTAGAAAACTATCAATCTTGCTGAGCTGTGATGATAAAACGCCTTTTTTAAAAAATGTTTAGAAACTATTTAATGGCTTAGAATCTGCTTTCTCCCAGGATATTTGGTGCCATTTTTGTGTGTGTGGGGGAAGGGGATTGGTATCCTAGTGACAAAGGGATCCTTTAATAACATGCAGCTTTTTGCAGGGAAGTGTTAATAAGCCACAGATAATTTACAGATGAAAATTACAGACGATGACATGTGAACTGCTGATTTTTTGTCTTCTTGAAGAAATTAATTGCAAGGAGGACAACAATTTGAATCATCTTTGACAATGAAACAAAGGAAACCACTTCCTGCTGGTCTACCTCCATTACAAAAAGACATATTTTTTTAGGAAACACTCAAGTGTTATTTTTGACCTACTTCTCAGAAGTATAAAACCAAACCAGTTACAGTACAACAACGCAAAGAGCTCCATTCAGTTCTCCCTTGGTGCTGAGTTCTCATCATTCTTTTCAAAGACGTTTAATCCTTTCTTTGCATTTCTGCCAAACCCAATGAAACAGACAACGCTCTAGTTGGCAAAAAGGTTGCTATGCTTCGCATACTATTTTCTCCTCTTTTCTGATAAACCTTTGGTTAGGCATCATTCATTAGTTAATATTGTATGAGCATTCTATGTGTTTATTTTGGATACTTAAAGAAAACTACACTAGTCTTTCAATAGTAATATTACTATTACAAATAGTAACAGCACTTAGACTTATATACTGCTTCACAGTGCTTTACAGCCCTCTCTAAGCGGTTTATAGAGTCAGCATATTGCCAATCTGGGTCCTCATTTTACTGACCGTGGAAGGATGGAAGGTTGAGATTTGAACTGCCAAATTGCAGGCAACCGGCAGTCAGCAGAAGTAGCCTGCAATACTGCATTCTAACCACTGCACCACCACAGCTCTTTATAGCCTTTTTCAATAGCCCCTGGATCAGTCCCATCAGTTTTAGCTAGCATTGACATGATGAATATTGTAGTTGAACATCCCTCAAGGAACATTAGGATAAAATTTATAAGTATTCTGTTAGTCTTTTTGTAAATCAGTTTTCCTCAACTGACTCTCTCTTTAGGGGTAATACTGTAACCATCACATTTTCCAGGCAGTGTGGACAATAGAGAAATCTTAGAGCTAAACTCGAACCATATCTGGAAGGCACATAGTTGAGAATGAATGCAATAGGTAAGTATAACAGTGATTAATAATTCTTCTGGATAACAAATAAATCATTTGGCCTGACATGTAAATATGTCAATGATTTTTCTATCTTTAGAGACCGTATTGTAATGGAATAGATCAGTCACACAATTTAGTAACCCAGGTTACCAGGTGCAACGCAGCAATCTTGGATTCAGTCCCAAGAACTCCTTCAGGTTGTCATTAAACTGCAATTTAAATTGTGAAAAAATACATCAGTATTTATATCAAAATGAACTTCTTCTATGCAGTCATTTTTAATGCAGGTGTTCTGGTAGACAGTACAATCATATTCATGTTTATTCAAAAATAATGACATGTTCAGTAAAATTTATTTCTAGGAAAAGTTAAATAGAAATGTTGGTTTAGATCTCTTTTCGACTAACATAAAAACTGTTTTTTTCAGCTCAGATATTCTAATTCTGAACAAGAAGAGATACAGGTAGTCCTTGACTTAAGACCACAATTAAGCCCAAAATTTATATTGCTAAGTGAGACATTTGTTAAGTGAATTTTGTCCCATTTTACAACCTTTCTTGCCACAGTTGTTAAGTGAATCACTGCAGTTGTTAAGTTAGTAACACGGTTATTAATTGAATCTGGTTTCTCCATTGACTTTTCTTGTCAGAAGGTCACAAAAGGGGATCACAGGACCTTGGGACACAGCAATGGTCATAAATGAGACTCAGTTGTCAAGTATCTGAATTTTGACTACATGACCATCGGGTTGCTGCAATGCTCATAAGTGTGAAAATTGGTCATAAATCACTTTTTTCAGTGCTGTTGTAACTTCAGTGCTGTTGTAACTTTCAGTGCTGTTGTAACTTCAAATGAATTGTTGTAAGTCAAGGACTACCTGTATTGAGTTTTTTTTCAGACGGGATCAGAAGATGTGAATTATTTTCAGATCCCTGGTTTGGTATGGTTCAACCTTGTTTGATTCATAATATAATTTTTCAAAACTCTTTTCATTGTATTTTCATCATGATTTATTATTTTATTTTTATGATGATGAATCTGACATTGCGTTAATTCACTAAAACTGTTGGGTGTATTTATACTTTGTTAATTAGCCTAATCTAGTAAAATTATTTTTGCAAAGCAAAGGGGAGAAAAGAAATGGCTTTTCCTCCATTCCTAATTTTTTTTTCTCCTGCAATTACTTTCCAAAGCTACCTCCTCTTGCCCTCAATCTAAATCCTTTAGTGGATGTTTGCTTCATTAAATGGGGGAACACAGCTGTTCTGTTCAGGCCCAGAGAAAAACAACAGGTGGAAATTGGGTTAGGCACTTTCTTCATACTGATGACACACTGCAAAACACCCAACTTCTGGAACTTTGCCATGGTGACCTAGATTCTCAGCTTTCTACGATTTCCATGTTTTTTCTTAAAATTTAAAAGCTACACAGCATGGAGAAATATACTATTCCTCATCCACCGTTTCTGACATCCATCTTTTTCTGCTTTTAGCTATTTGGTTGGTTAATGGTTTTTCAGGAAAATATACTATCAAATATTTTTTTTCAATCTAGGTCTTGAATGACATCGCTGAAAAGATGACTGCAATGTATATTCATGTCATACATTGTGTTGTGTTTTTTTTTTTAAAGTAAGGATAATTATACTTTACACCTAAGAATATATTTTAGTTTTTCCACTAGATCTGATATTTGGATCTGATATCCAAATTTTTGCTAAGAAAACTTTCCAAGCTTCCCTGTATTTCATATTTTCTTTCTTCTTTTTGTTCTACCTATAACACTCTTCTGAAAGATATGTATGGATGTGTGGTTAGTGTTTGGTTTTTCTCTTGGCACATAGATCTATTGTAATTTAAGATGTAAACTTCCTTATTATAGGATATCTAAGCTGCTCAGAGTTTTTTCTGGTTGAGTAACAAAGAAGCCTTAGTAAGCAAACGAACAAACTAGACCTCTTTCTGTCTTAGAAGGCCTCAATGAGTTAATATTCAAAGAACTGTTTCTATACACATTCCAAGCAAACTAGAAATGATTACAGCTGAATTCCTGTGGAAGTTTAGCTGTTTCATCTTGGACTAGAAATACAGATTCATTTTGCCTTTAAAACTGGAAAATAAAGGGATCAGAAAAAAAATGCACCATGGATAATCAGAAATTTTTTTTAGTGTTAGAAGTGATGAATCATTTTGGGTGATGGGGATATTTTGAAGGAAATAAGTGTTTCTCATTTTATGTATAGCTTTGCACTGTCTAAGTGTATAATAAAATGTGTGGTCATTTGTAATACTAAAGTGGTCATAATGATACCATGAATAGAATAATATTTATTACCAATAGGCTTCTAGGTGCAATTCAAGGTGGTGGCTAATATCTATGCAGGCTTTCATGGCAAAGAACCTGGTTATCTAAAGGACGATCTGTCTTCTGGGGTTTCCGCTCTGTGTATACAATCAGGCAGAATTGATGTGTTCCAGAATCTCTCCATTAGGCAACGCCCCTGATGAGACCTAGGAAGCATCTTTGTCTGTCCTAGCACTTGCCCTCTGCAATATCATCCAACTGCCACCCTGGTCCTAATATTTGTGGCCCTTATCTTTTGCTATGTTCAAAACTTAAATGCCCAGACCTTAGTTAGAGTGGGTGCTAGATCCTACATGGTTGGTTGTGATAAATGGTTGGTTGTCTGTCAGTATTGGGTGCTTTGGTTTTATTTAACTGTGCTATATGATTGTTTTTATACTGTATGTCATCCAGAAGTTTTTTGTAGAGCTGGGTGATCTTAAATAATTCTAATAAATTATATATATAATTTGCTATAAGGGATAAAAGTATCACATGTTTTTCAAATAATTGGCCTCAACAGCATCATGACATTTAGGAAACATACACATACACACACACACACAATCTGGATATAGAGTTGTAGTCTAAGAGGCAATTAAAAGAAATCTGGGTTCAGTAGTGCTGCTGTAATTGAGTAGACCATTGGCAGATGCCTTCTGAGCTCTCTTGCACCTGGCATATTTTTTTTCTTCTCCCTGTCAAACTCTCTTCTCAGCCTTAGTAGCATCACTGTGTTGGTCCCCTGAGGAGAGCTTAGCACCTGCTTGTAGAGGAATAATAAGTTTTTCCCATTTAGAAACCTTCTAATATTATTATTATTATTATTATTATTATGGTTGGTCACATAGTCAGCCAGATATTTAGATTGGATTTGGCATTTTTGTCCACCTATTGAACCTTTCCCAAGGACTTGGGATAAACAGATGTTGCAGGTTGTAAGCTATTCCAAGTAAAGCTGCCTTTTGCAATTGACTGATTGTGATTTTGTCAATGCCAATGCGTTCAAATGATGGTCCAGTTGTTTTGGTAAAGATAAAGTGGTGGTAAAGCTGAACAAAGGTCATTTTAATAGCCTTTGTGGATTGACAATTTCCATAGAGACTCTATAGAAGGAATCCAGAGTACCATTACCATGGAAGGAAGCATGCAGGGGTGTATCTCAACGTTCTGTCTTGGGCCTGGTATTCATCAATATCTTCATGATCTAGAATGATCTAGATAAGATATACTGAGATGCATAAATAATCCCTTCAGAAATACGGGAAATCAATTGCAATTATGCATATAGCTTTCAATGAAATAATAATGACTAGAGTAGTGCCCAAGCTTCATAATATAAGAGCACATCCAGTTTCAGATAATTACCAGCAAAATGAAACAAATGTTTTCAAAAGTTCTGGACTTTTATGACATACATTGAAACAATTTTGAAATGTAAAGATCTCTGCATTTGTTACTTTTCTGCTTCTGCTTCATGTTATGCCATATTAAGCGGGGGAGGAGGGCGGGGGAGAAATCCTGCCTCCAGACTAGATAACTGATACCTGTTCATAACATAAATATTACGAGAAATAGGCAAAATATGAAAGAATTGAATCAATGGCACAGATATGATATGTTGGTGCTCAAGGAACAAGAAGAAAATACTGTGATATGTTAAAAGATCATCAGAGTTTCATTTTTGAAAATGGCTTTATTAAATAATTTATTTATGAAATGCACAGGTCATACTTTCATCATTCTCAGAGGGAGGATGTATCTAGGTCAATAAACATTTAAAAGCAAAATTTAAAATGCTGTTAAATGACTAGAACATTTTCTGCACCTGTAAAGTAGATACAGATTTTTTTAATGATTTTATTGTTTTAAACTCACTCACATATAATTCTTATATGTTCGATGTTGTTTTTAATGTGATACTTTTATTGTGAGCCGCCCGGAGTCCCTTGGGAGCTGTTCGGCATAAAAATTTAAATAAATAAATAAATAATAAATAAATAAACATTTTACTAGCTCCTTTTTAAAATGGCTTAATTCCATCTTACTGTAAATAGCAACCATGTTAATTTCTTTATAGTTTAGCATTTACTTAATGATTCATTATCATAAAAAAAGAACAAAATAAATGTAGTATTATTGGCGATGACCCAAAAGATAACTTATCAATTTCAGGATTATTTCCTAGTGGAAAAGGGGATTTAAAAAGGCCAAGACAGGATAAGATAATATAAAAACATGAAACTAGGTATGATACAGGAAAGAGAAAATCCATATCTTCCCACTAGGGAATTCACCAACATGCTTGACTGGCTGTAGGAAACAAATAATTGATCCTCTGTTGTCATTAATTATGGGAAACAAAGCACCCTGCCTTTCCAGAGAGAGGATAAACCAGCTTCTCTGATTTTTGCTTCCCATTCATAAAAATAATAGGAAGTTAAGAGGTCAATGGAACAGAGGAGGAAGCCTGATTGTTCTGTCTTTTCCAACAACAGCTCAAGTTAACTAGTAGAAAGAGGGATAAGAGGAATGGGATATATGAAAGTGGTACAAAGCGATGGCCATATAAGGCATGTGAGAAGATACATGGATGTAGGTGGCAGCTAACCCAACCCAACTCAAACTATAACCTTAGAATTGAAAAAGAATTGTCCCCTTTTTTTCTACATGAAATGGCAAAGTGCTTAGATGATTACACAGAACTTTGTGCTTGAGAACTAAAGTTAAAGGTGTGAATTCATTGGCTGTTTAGGAATATTTGCTACCATGGCCAATAAAGATTTAGCAGCCAGGGAACATTAGCTAAGCTTCAATTTATCACTTTTATTTCTCGCTAGAAACATATTTTATTTATCAGATTTTTAAAACTGCCCATGTCCTTCACAGAGGGACCCTGTGTATGGGCATGTCTGTGACAGAGCAATGTGCATTGGAAAGGGATAGGATGCACATAGCACTGATCTTACCTTCCTGAAGCTACCACTGTAATAAAAAAATTGGTTTCATACTGAACATTGCAAACATTTATAATAAAGTAGGACATGTCCACCATCGTCCCAAGGGAATGGCCTTAAACATATACTAAGAATAATAATGTGAGCTAGCATACATACCTTTATGTGTATTCACTTTTTAAAGGATACCAGTTGCATTTCCAATTAAATCCCAATAATTCTTTCTCAATGTGCACCCATACCATAAACCAGCATATGCCAGTTTTATGCAAATCACTGTTCTACTGATGCCTTCTTATGTTCTCCTCCTTTCAGGGCGCATTGTGGTTGACAAAGAGGTATAACCTTTTTCCTCATTAAGATTTTCATTACTCTTGGCTTTATAACTCCTAAAATATGGAGCAAAATCATATTTTATGTGATTACTTCAAAGTAGGTCTGTCTAAAAATTTTAGTTTTACAAGAAATTTTTGCTTCTTTAATGGAAAAAGAGATAGGAAACTCTTTTTTTTTCTTCTTTTGCCTGCTGACAAATCTAAAGTATACAAGCAATTATAAAGGCTGAATAGATAGGCTAATTAATATGCTAGTGAGGGCTCCTATTTTGATACACATTGTAAAGAGTGACATAACTGAAATTTGAAGAATGAACTATTTTTTTGGACCTAAAAAGCAATCAAACTTCACTTGTATAAATATATATTTACAATGAAATCTTTTCTGTAACTGTTGACAAACTTTGGCTATTACTGATTCTTGCTCACAGTTTTCTGCCAATACAGCAACATATTGCAGATAAAACCTAATGAGCTGAATTTAACAACAACAACAGCAAAAAATGCCATGTGGCTTTCATTCAGTGTTGCCCATCTGTTGGCTTCAGCAGTGGGCTACAGCTGTACACATTCTCTCTCTTTCTCTTCTACCCCCTGAAGAAAAGCTTTACAAACCGGAGTTAGGTATGATGAACAGGCCAGCAAATTACCATACATGGTAGCACAGATCTAATTTATCACACTTTGCAAACTTTATAACCACATAGTTTTAAATAGTGGGCACAAATCTCCTCCTTGCTCTCTCCCTTTGCACAAACGGGAGTGAAAGAACCCACAAAACCCATCACTCAAAGAAAAGGCATTTAAATTAAAGCAGGTCTGAGATTATAACCCACATATAGGACTTTGTTGCCAACTGTGGGGTGGCTTTCATGGAGGATAAGCAAATGCCAATTTACAGCAAGTCTGGTGTAACAAGAAGGGATATCCTGCCCCACCTTCCTCTCTCCACCAAAGAAAAGTTTTATGAAAAAGCCTTTTTTTGGTTCTTTTTTTCCCACACGGATAGTTAAATTGGCATATGTCCAGCTACATGCTGGGTAGTGAAGCACAACAACTTTCCTTTTTCCTCTTCCAAACAAAGACGTTATTGCTTGACCCAATGGTTGCTGAGAGGTGTTTGGCTCTTTGCTCTCTGCATATTCACCTCTAATGCGAAAGTATCAAATGAGAAGAGTTAAGCAATGCTGGGTTGTGAAAGGGAGGATTTTAAAGTAGGCACACAATTCTCTTCACTGGAAAAACCTTACCAAGAAATTTGATAAAAAGATCTGGGGGCCTTCAAGTAACCCATTCCAGGGTATTATGGTTTTTGTTTTTTTTTCCCCTCCACCATAATTTGCATATACACTCCCAATAAAAGTACTTCATTCACTACTTGTGTTTATCATTGTACTAACAAGAGCCAGTAGGGAGTGGGGATGAGGAAAGAAAGTTTTTGTGCAGTCTGTCTACTTTGTCACTGCAAAGTAGAAGAAGAAAGATAAAAGGGAGGTAGGACCAAGGACTGACAGCTTTCATTCCCAATTACCAGATGCCAACTGTAGAAACAAAGGATGGCTATGATCCCAGAAAGAGCTATGATGTGTCTGAGAAAAAGGAAAGGAATTTGGGGAGGATTTCCTGCTCCAGTTGACTAGCTCATTTTAAGCTGAGTTCATCTAATTTACCTCAGGGTGGTCCCTGTGATTAAAAACATTGAAGTAGTCACCTAAGTTGGCACAGAGAGCCAAAGAGCCAGCTGTCGTAAATCTCCTTACAAGCATGTGCTGCCATACTCTTGAATGAAGGACACTTTCCTACAACCCAGGGTTGCTCCATACTTCTAAATTTCCTAAAGTTGCTGAAGACCTTCATTTTCTAGAAAGCTCTTCTACACATAATCCATACTGCTGTTTGTATTCATTTAATAATTTTATCAGTTATATTAAAAGTACTTAAAATATTATAGGTTGAATTGTTATAGCTGTTGTTACATCTTTCCAATTCTGAAAAAACAATATTTGGACGCTGGTCCAGAATGCACAACATTCTGTGCATGGAAAAGCACTTAACCATGAGTTCATGACACACCTGCTGGATTGTTACTGTGGGCCTCGTGTATTTCAGAAACTTCCCCTTAAATATATATCTTGTCAAAGCTTAAGAAGTCAGTCTTCTCTGTCTTCTGAAGCACATTTGAATTGTTCACTTACGCTTTATTACTTTGTTTTAAAACCTGGCTCTTTCCTTGGTGTTTTGGGTCATGATATATTGGAGCCTCAGGTGAATGTCTGTTTAAAGTCTAATGTTATTGTTTAGAGTATAGACCATAGGTCTTCAAACTTGGAAGCTTTAAGATTTGTGAACTTCAACTCCCAGAATTCTCCAGCCAGCAGAATTCTGGGAGTTGAAGTCCACAAGTCTTAAAGCAGCCAAGTTTGAAGATCTCTGCTTTAGATCATCATATTATTGTTTCATTACTATTTGTAGGTTTAGGTACTGAGTTGTTATTGTTGTGGTTTTAAGGGAGCTCAGGTTTTGTTAGTTCTTTTTAAAACTATGCAGACTTGGGTGACTTGATACATGTTTTAAATACATACATACATATAATTATACGTAAGCTACCCAGTTTGTTGAAGTGGGCAGGATAATAATGATTCAAATAAATAGAATGAAATGAACGGTAAGGTGCTTGTCTGTCTCAAGAGCCTGAGATACGACTTCCTGCTTGTCTTCCGGTGCCGAAGACAGCCCCTTTTGAGGGCTGCCGGCACTACCGCTTGTTTTGTCGGGGG
>JANHFM010007957.1:0-11788 GCA_032468115.1 Grayia smithii | reverse complement strand
CTTGAGGTGCACCCGGAGGCTTCAGCTAGTCCAGAATGCAGCAGCGTGGGTTATTATGGGAGCTTCTCGATACTCCCGTGTGTCATTGCTCTTGCGTGAGCTGCACTGGCTGCCGATAGCTCTCAGGGTCTACTTCAAGGTGCTGGTACTTACCTTTAAAGCCCTTCATGGCTTAGGACCGGGGTACTTGCAGGACCACCTGCCAGCAGCAATCTCCCATCGCCCAGTACGTTCCCACAGAGAGGGCCTCCTTAGGGTGCTGTCGGCCAGTCAATGTCGGCTGGCAGCCCCCAGGAGGAGAGCGTTCTCTGTGGTCGCTCCGTCCCTCTGGAATGGGTTACCCATTGAGCTCTGGACTGACCCTGACCTCCGCTCCTTTCGCCAGGACCTAAAGACTCTGCTGTTTTCTACATCCTGGCTGTTATGATGAGGGATGTTAATTAATTTTAATGCTGACATTAATTTTGTTTTTATTGCCATATTTGAGGTCTGAGATTACCAAGCGTTAACTCATGGTTGAGTTAACTCCTGAGCTCTCCTAAATCCAACATCTGAAAAGAGATTGGAGCCACCCAATCCCTGCTGGCAAAGTGACTGCAATACCAGCCCTGAGTTACACCAACAGGATTCTCAATTTTTCTCTCTGATCCAGCTTAACAAATAGGCACTCATGTCCAGTCAGGAGCAGATGCCCTGGTGGCAGGAAATTATTTTCAGTGCCACCCCAAGTTCCTAGTTTTGGCATTGAGGCTGAAAAAGAATCAAAACCTGGGAAAGCAGATTTATGGGCGAGCAATATTAGGGTCTTTACCCTATCAGGTTTTAGTAATGCATGACAGATCTACTAGCTGTTTTCCTTACAGAGAGACTTGGCATTTACCATCATCAACTGAAAGCCAAAGTCACCAATGACCACTTATAATACACAGAAAAGAAGAAGAGACAATGACCAACAGCAAAAAACAACTAGAAACACAGGAAGCATGATTGGTAAATTGACAGGAAAAGAAAAGTGTAATTAATAGCTTTATAATTTAAGGGCTTTATAGGAATTTTTTTTTTCCAGAATCACTGATTTTTATTCCCTTTCCCTCCAATAGGGAATATTGAGTGCAATCTTATTTTCTATGTTAATAAAGAACTTTTCTGTTGTCTAACATTCTGCTCGCAGCAAGAACTATTTGGAGCATTTGAATTAGAATCTTTACTATAAATGCACAAAGCAGCAAACTAGCTGAGCTCTTCTGGATTTGTGATGCAAGGCCTGAAATGACAGATCGAGGTAGGCAAGCTTCAATGAAAACAAATGGGTGCCAATTCATTCCTCCAGAACACAGGTGGTGTGTGTTATGCAGGGAAAGTGAGCCAACTCATTTTGTTCAGGCAGGAGTGTGGCTGAGCCAAGTTTTTGACAGGCAGATAGCTTGCCTCGTAGAGTGGAAATCTAAATGAGAAACTCACAGCAGGCTGGTTTTTATAGATGCTGATTTAAATGAAGTGTCAATACAAACAGAATAATGTAACCATTTTTATGCTGGATAGAAATTTGGAGAAATAAAGTAATAAAATAAAATAATGATATGAAAGGGTATGGGCAAAAAAGCCAAAGAATTTTATTTTATTTTATTGCTGCACATAACTAAAATGTCTTTTTAAATAAATATGGTAACAATGCATGTACATCTAGTTTATGGGAGGCATGCAACAGTATACTTGCTTGCAGAATGTCTTTTTTTATTAGAAATTATAGCTTGCATAGAATAATTTGAACAAGCTGGTAGTAAAAGTAGACTTTTGTTATGCTTCTGGCATCCTGACCAATTTGTGTCATAATGTTCTCACTATTAGCTGGGAATATTGCATGTGAAAGGGAAAAATATGACTAAAGCTGCTAAATTAGTCTATTAAATGTTCCTAAAAAGTATTATATGAAAACCTTGATTGACTAAAGCCATGATGGGTGGTTGAAATTATTATTGATAGACACATCTGGTAAAGACCACAGCAAGTGTAAGATTGTGAGTTAAAATATACAAATGGTAAATTTCAGAAGCTAACCAATTAAAGAAAAATGGGTTTGTTGTTTGTGAAATTAAAGAAAAAGGGAAGGATCTAATACAGGGGTGTCAAACTTGCATCATCACGTCATCATGTGACATATCCCAACTTCCCCCCCTTTGCTAAAACGGGGTGGGCGTGGCCAGCCCATGATGCATCCGGTCCGTGGGCTGCGAGTTTGACATCCCTGATCTAATAGATTGAATGAAGATGATCCGATCTGGTGGAGTGGAGCTGATGAGTATGTGCAGGGAGATGAAAGTGTAATTATGAATGAAAGAGCTAAAATGTATGTCAGAAAGTACAAATCAGTGCCAGCTAGGTAATTGTAACATATTGTCTTTTGAAAGTAAAATGATTTTAGATTCAAATTTGCATGATTCTGTGTGCATTTTTCTGATCTGATAAACTAACCTGTGAGAGGGTTTTCTTATCCATTAAATCTGACCATCGCCTTGTTTTTATTCTTTGAAATAATTGTATGATGGCAGTTGTTCAATTAAATTCTCATTATTTATTTATTTTATTTATTTATTTTATTGCATTTATATGCCGGCCTTCTCCCGAAGGACTCGGGGCGGCTCACAATTCTAAAAGGGGACAACAATAAAAACCTAAAAACTTAAAAATAAATGCAATAGAAGTTAAGAGATTAAAACAGTAAAATTTAAAAATTAAAAAACACAATTAAAACTAACCCATCCGATCAGCTGATTTTATCGAAGAGCAAAGTCTTCAGATTGCAACGGAAGGAGCGAAGGTCAGGTGCAGTCCGGAGGATGATGAGTCATGCTTTCAAGATGTCTGGAACTATCTAAGGTCTTGATCCTTATAGTAAAATAAACAAAAGCCTTCCAAATCTGTCAAAACGTATTTTTTCACCTTGCAGTACACATGGTAATAATTTCACTAAAATATTGGAAAATTGGCTGATTCCAAATACACTGAACTACACCGTAACAACAAACCTCATTGCTCCTAATCAAGTCTGGATCTTCCCATCAGTTTTTCATTTTCTTGCTAAACTATTGCAAGGAGGATTTCTAAATTCAGCATTTTGTGTAATACATATAATCATAATGACAGAATGATAAGCAATCTATAATTGATAATAGAAGTACAGTAGCAAATATTCAATTAAAAAGGTTTACCCTTGGAAAACATTTAAATTGATAGGTTTCAGTGGATGCTTTATAATAGCATAGTAATTAGCAAAATTGGATTAATAATGCATTAAAATGTATTGCATATTTGTGCTTTTACTGGCAGGAGGAAATGAAACCAGTCAGTTTAAATTAGGCTATTGAATGATTGCAGCACCTTAATGCCATTTCTTCCCCTCCTTGTTTTCTGCAGACACATTTCTGCTGATAGCAATTCTTGAGGCAGCAGCAATACTCCTCGGGCTGCTTCTATCATTGTCACTTGTTAAGTTCTTTTTTCCGACTATTTCTTACCTTCCTCCTTCTGCCAAATAAAGAGTTGACATTTTGATCAGAAGAAGAAGCAGGGAGAGAAATGCACATGAAAAGGAATATCAAATTGAAAGGACTCCCCCGAGTGGACACATGTATAAATGTATAGAGAAAAACTCATCTCTAATGCAACCTTGGGGAATTATTTACATTCTTTTAATCCTCTTAACTTCAAATCAAGATAACTCACATTGCTTTACAGCCAAGCTTTCAGCTGTGCTATGTGTTCAGGAACAATTCTGAGAAATCACTTAATTTAACAAATTCATAATCCACTTGCATTTTCTATAAGTATTTTGAGACCTTCAGCACCTCTTCTTCATTCCCATTTACTTTTATCAAAATCATATTTACAATTTGTATATGTGGTAGGCAAATTAATAGGGATATTATGGTCCACAGAGAACAGGAAACAGAATTATCTGCTTTTATCCTATATAAACCTTTTTTAATGTGAGCAATCTCAAGGTTATAAAGCCACCTTGATAGGCCCTTACATTTAGCTCTGATACTATTTACTATCTTAATGCTATTAAACACTTGTTTGAAAAGTCACTGGGTGAGTTTACCTTCACTCTGAATAAAAGAAAAATGAATCACAAGTTTGATAACTTATAGAATTTGAAATAAACAGCAGAGAAGTCCCACTGTCCCCATTTATTTGTATTCATTCCTTTGTTCATGTCCACGTTCATACTTTACCTGCTATCTTGTACATGTTTGACAAGCTAATAAATAACATTAATAAGATCCAAGAAAGTTACAATGGATTAAATTTACAAAATTACAAACAATCAAATTTGAAATATTGACTGGTACTATAACTTTTTTTAAATTAACCATAGCAAATAAGTACCTTCACATGAGAACCATAATTATTTTGGATATCTTGGCTTATAACAAAAATAAATGACTTTATGATTTTAGAAACTGGACACCAGAGAGGACCAAGGATTTTATATAGAAGGGGGAAAATACAAGTCAGCTTTTAGTGTTGATTAACTCTCACTAAGAAAATAATGGAAAACATCATAACACTAGAATTATTAAGGGGTACTTTTATGAATGAAAGCCAGAAATTAGTGGTTGCAAAGCAATAGTGTAATAATGATATCTGATTCTGTGGATCGATTATGTCCACAGAACATAAGATATCAATGAGGGAATGACAGATGTGGAGTAAATTTTATCTGACAAAATAAAGTACTGAAAGTAGAATCACAAATGACAGAAACCACAAATGACAAATGACAAGAGAATCTTGGAGGACAGAACAATGCTGACTGGATATGAGTCCATATTAGGCATTACCTCATGGCGATAAAAGGGGTGAGATATCAATATTTCTCTGTCCTTATCACATCTCCTGACACCTATCCAGCAACTCTGTTTAGTCCTATTCCTTATTGTGTAGGGAGCCCCATCCCCAACATCTACTGGGCAATTGTGAAGATTATTCAGGCTATCTGGTAGATAAAGTCACCCCTGAACAAGCTGGTCAGGGGCATTCTCTCTATCCTCCCCCCCTCAAATATCAACATAAAATTGCTAAGTGAGGTTATCTACTGATTTGGGGTCCAGTTTTATCGGTATTCTGATGATACCCAATTATATCTTTAAACTATTTATTGTATTTTTAACCTTTTGTTAGCCGCCCTGAGTCCTTCGAGAGAAGGGCAGCATATAAATCTTATTATTTATAAATAAATAAATAAATAAATAAATAAATAAATAAATAAATATCTTTCAAATCCAGGCCAGCCAAATGAGGCTATTGAGGTTCTGTCCCAGTGCCCGGATGCTGTGTGGGTTTGCATGGTGAAGAATAGTTTCTCATTCAATTCTACCAACACCAAGTGGGTGTTTGGAGTGCCCAAATATGAGAATATTCCAACTTTGAACTTGGAGAGGATTTCACTTCCCCACTGAAGAACAGTGCAAAATTTGGGGTTCTTCCTGAGCTCACAGTGCATACTCAATTATTAAGCAGACAATGTGGCTAGGAAGGCTTTTGCCTAGCTTCACCTGGGTGCTGTTTGTGTCCTTTCCTAAATCAGGGAACCCTTCATGCAGTCAGACATACCCTTTCACCTCATGGCTTGACTATTATAATGTACTCTACATTAGGGCTGCTCTTGAAGATCACCCAGAACCTTCATCTGGTCCAGAATGTAGTGACACAGCCAGCGATAGGCATGGCTTGGTATGCCCATATAATACCTCTGCTTTGCTATGTGATTATTAGTTTGCTTCCAGGTACAATTAAAGGTACTGGTAGCTAATGTGAAATCTTACATGGCATAGGGCCTGTTACTTGAGATACTATCTTTCTACCACAGTATCTGCCTGACTGGTTTGATCTGGCAACATTAGTGCACTTCAAGTTTCATTAATTAAACAATACCAGCTATTGAGGCTTCATAATCTCTATAGCTGCACCTGACCTCTGAAACGAAGTTCCCCTGAGATTCAAATACCTCCCATCTTGCTGGTGTTTTGAAGGGTTTAAAGACCTGACTCTGGGTTTCTTTTCTTCACTATCTTTCCTCCCCCCCGTCCTCCTCCTCCTCTTCCTCTTCCCCTTCTTCTTTTTCCTCTTCTTCTTTTTCCTCTTCTTCTTCTTTCTTCTTTTCCTTCTCCCTCTCCCTTTTCCTCTTCCTCCTCCTCCTCCTCCTCCTCTCTCTCCATCTTCTAATGTCCTTTGTTTTTAATTGTTTTAGCAACTGTAAGCTGCCGAGTTGTTGGGAGTTGGGCAGCATTTAATATATTTAATACATTTAATGTATTAAATATACATTTAATAAATTATTTATTTTAATTTATTTTAATAATAAATTATTATTTAAAGTATTATTTTTAAAATCATTCTCAAAATATGTGCAGTTGTGATAGTTATTAAGGCTAGTAAGATCTAAGATTGCTTAAATAAATGAATTAATTCAAATATGTAAGACAGGTCTGCCAGCAAGTTACATAGATTTTGTTAACATGCAGTATTATGCACTGGTTTCTTCCCTAAGAGGTGTATAGAATAGTATAGACATTCATAAATAGCACTTCTCTTTCTTGTCCCTAAAGGAACAGAGTTGGATTTCTGAGACTAAATAAATCATTTGCTTTACTGCCTAGTAGGTCCTCGGTGAATTAAATTTGGCAGAATTCAACAAATTGTATTGATTAAAATATTCATTTGGCTTCAATACATTTAAATGTCTGAATCGATTTGAATAATTGATTCAAATATTTGAATTTTTGCTTTACTTCCCAACTCTTTTATTACAGTTGTGCAACCTTGTTTAATTAAATAGTGGAGAACACTTTGCTTATACCATTCCCTTTCAACAGTATTGACACATTAATAATCTATATCGAGTCTTAGTGCAAGGTGGAAACTCAATCTTTCTTTCTCATTTCCTAACATTTATTGGCTTTCGAGTTCCAGAGACATTACTGCTGATAAGTGCTCATGATTGTCTCCATGCCTTTCCTGCCTCTCAATGGATAGTTATCTCCCACAGGCATAAAATCCCTCCCAGACTGTATTTAATACTGGAAATGATGGATGGAGTTGGAAACTATTCAAAATGGATGGATGTCTTCTAGAGGAAACAGAGACATTCAGGATCTCTGGGGAATGGAAAAGAAGTCAGGAAAGATCTTCATGTACTTGAAAAAGTCCCCTTGTATGAAAGAATGAGATATCTTGAAAGTCCTGTTTTCAGATATATCAGAACTAATAACTGCCTTATTTATTGGGAGTGTATATGACTAATAAACTCTGCAGTACTTTTTCTGTCATACTTTGAACATTTAGGACCTTAACGGCCACATCATGAGACTTTATTAAATTAGGTTGCACAAGGTCTATTATAGGTTATGCGCATTCCAGACTGTAACTGGGAAAAAATATTACAGTACTTTTTTGCAAATTAACTTGCCCATTTTTTGAAATGTACTTTTCAGGTTTTTCTTGATTTGCCTTTATTTTCACTAGAAAAAAATGCATGTGTGCAAGTGTCTATGCCTGCTGTAATGCTTTATCTCTAAAACAACATACCTAGAAATATGTATCTGGAACCTGTATTTTTACTCCCTTTCCATCCCCTCAATCTTTAATTGAAATTATACTCGTCTATTACTAATCTTGTTTCAGTCTTGTTATGAACCTTCGTTTAACATTTCTTTGTAATCAGCTCCTCTGAGCTGGCATGGAAGAAAGCAGATTTTTGTTTATTTGTAGTATGTAATCCAGCTTCCCCTCATATTTAATTACAAATTAAGTGAAGCACTCAACTAGATAATCACATTTCTGTACTTCTCCTTATAGAGTTATAGTGAGAAAAATTATTTTAATTTTTAGGGAGCCTCCTATACTAGAAGAGGAAAATGTCACAATGTAATTCTTTGTGTATAAAGACTGTTAAAATGTACTGTTTTCTATTCATCATAGTCATAGCAGCTCATGCTGGATTGTCTAATTTGAGGGCAGAAATTTTTTTAAGGGGAAGCCCTAGAGTTTTATAACCATCCTAATATGCTCGCCTTGATGCTACAAACAAGAAACCACCTGATGTACTGAAGGAGAACTCACATGAAACCAATGCTAAAACCAGTCCTTTATTCCTTAGCTAAACAATGCTAGCAGGAGATCAATATAAGCTAGCTATAGGATAAATTTATGATGAAATCTCTTGTGAACTTTTATAATATTCTCCTAGGAAAATGTGAGAATATTATGTCAATGGTCCTGTGTGACTGTGTCCTCAGATCTATTTTGGAAGAACATCTGATCAGATAAATGAATGAATCACACTATTCCCCTCGTTTTCAAAATTACATATTAATATATCAAGCCTACAGAAATAAATGGTACAATGGCAGAGGGAATAGGCACAGGAAATTACATTCCTGAAAACCTCCTCACCATGAAATTCTTATGAAAAGTCGAGTGGTCAACTTAAATAAATAAACATTGCCTGTGAAATTGTGAGAGCTGTGGTTGGTGATTTCTATATTTTATTACCTCCTTCTAGTACTTGTATGAGAGGAATAGTGCCAGTGTATTCTTGTGCATGCATTGCCACAAAGAAATCTGGAGACTTGTGGAAAAAGTATGTTTTATCCTTTTATCCACTTGGAACCAACTCATGTTGACATCTTAAGGTTGGGGAGATGTGCATGGCCGTTTTCCCTATCTTTGGGTATAGTTAAGTGCCAAAATAGGCTTGTTGTGATGAGAAAGGGGAGTAACCCACTGAAGCCACAAGATTCCAGCAACTCTTGTAACCTGATTTGCATTTATTGAATCCTTTCCACTAAACTAAACAAAAACTGGTGAGTTAGGATTTTTCCCCCTCAGGAATATAGGCCCTCCCCTATTATAATCAGTTTTGGATCTTCAACTACTTATCACTATACAGCACTTAAAAAGAAGTGGTGTGGGCCACAGGTGTCTGTGTGTGTATGGGGGGGGGGATGCACTTGTGCTTATCCTGACACCTGCATTCTGCATTCTGCATTTTTACACTCTTTTGTATTCCATTGAAGCGGATGATGGGAACATTCTGCTATTTAGATCCCATTATCTCAAAATAGCTAGATTTGTTCGTCGCTGATGTTTTAAGAAGCCCGGAGTTTATGGCCAAAATGTAAGAATCAGCCTCCAATACTTAAGAACCAACAATTGGGTTACAGTATAACTCTCATTATCTAGTTAGTAAACGATGCGAGTTGCACATAGCAACGAACAATCAACCTCAGGGGGACAGTACTTTCGGTGAGGGAACTGAAATCACCGAGAGACAAATTACAGAAATACTGTGAGGCCATCGCGAGTTGCGATCCCAGCGGTACCTCCCGGCGACAGGAGGCTATGCAACTACGATCCCCACAATCCCGTGCGGCGGCGAGCGATCGCATTAGCCGCCGCCGCCGTCGTAAATAATAGATCGGGTTTACAGGCTACGCTCTATGTCCGGCTCGCTTTACGGCCGCGAATCCGTGATCCGCTTCCGGGCAGAAGTTGACGGAGGGATCGGTCTGGTGGGTTCCTTGTAGCCCGGAGACGTGACGCTTCTGGCTTTGCGATGGGGAGAAGCCGATTGTGACATTCTCTCCGCTCCCTCCCGCCCCCTCCTCCCTTGCCCGGACAAAGCGGGCCCCTCCAGGCCTGTCGGGATGGAGGAAGAGAGCATGGAGGAGGAGGGGGGCGGCGGCGGCGGAGGCGGCGGCAGCATCAGTAGCAGCAGCAGCAGCTATGATGCCTTCATGGACGACCAGAACCACAACAACTGGGATCCTGCGGCGGGAGGTCGAGGCGGGGGCTACGGACTGTCTCCTTCGCCTTATCCCGGAGAGTCCCGTGGGCACCGTGTAGCGGAGGAGCTTGAGATCCACATGATGCCCGAGGCCGCCGCCAACGGGCCGGGGAAGGGCTGCGAAGCGCCGGGAAAAGGAGGGGCTGCTGCCGCCGCTGCCGCCAGCATTAACCTCAACATCAACCCTTCGGCCTCTAAGTTCTGTGAGTGAGGCACCCTCGATGTCCATTCTCCCTGCCTCCAAGATCGGAGGAATGGAAATGTGGCCCATGGTTGCCCAGGAAGGAGGAGAAAGTGAACTAGAAAGACCCAAAGGTGCTTTTTTTTTTCTTTTTTTCCCAAGAGGCAACTGGACTTTTTGGTTTTTCTTTGAAGATGTTTTGCTTTTCATCCAAGAAGCTTCTTCAGCTCTGACTGGATGGTGGGGAATGGAAGGATTTATACTCCTTGCAGACAACTGGTCATTTGCATCTGCAAGGAATATAAATCTTTCCATCCCCCACCATCCAGTCAGAAGCTTCTTGGATGAGAAGCAAAACGTCTTCAATGAAAAACCAGAAAGTCCAGTTGCCTCTTGAAAAAGCAGCTTTGGGCCAGTGATTGCCGCTACCAGTTCACCCGAACCAGTCCGAACCAGCTGAATACTACTACTGATTAACAAAATAGGTGGGTGAATTCTCAAACCGTCAAAAGAAAACGAACTGGTATAAGAAATATCTATTACCAAAACAAGAGACAAATTGAAATTAAGCCTCCTGCTGACAATAGAGGTATATCCAATTCATTATGCTTCTGGGCAGGAAAATTGGGGGGGGAGGTAAACCTTGTCATTATAAAGAGAACTTGTGTTTGATAGGCAGGGATCATTGGACTCATGGACATCCATAGAACCCAAAGATTTTTGTCCGAATAATGAAGCATACCTCCTAATCTTGCAATGATTATTAAGCTATTTGTTCCCTGCTTGCAAATAACCATGACTGGAATTATTTCATAATAATTCTTCTTAGCGTTTCTGTACAAAAAAGAGAAAAAAGGTTCCTCATCAGACAGTCCTGGGTTCTTCTATGTCAATTTAATTGGTTCCTGATACTTTACCTCAGGGGTCCCCAAACTTGGCAGCTTTAAGACTTGTGGACTTCAACTCCCAGAATTCTCCAGCCAGAATTCTGGGAATTGAAGTCCACAAGTCTTAAAGCTGCCAAGTTTGAAGATCTCTGCTTTACCTCTTTTGTTCAATTGATGAAATTGTAGAGAAAAGTAGAGAAGTCTTCACTTAGGTAGAGAAAGTGGGAGACTTTGGTTGTCCATAGTTTGCTGAACCAGAATGCTCAGCTGCCATTGCCAGCCTGTTCAATATGGAGGAGTGCTGGGAGTTGTAGTTTCAGCAACTTCTGGAGGGCCTCAGGTTCCCTAAATATCATGCACAGGTAATCCTCGACTGACAACAGTTTATCTAGTGACCATTCACACTTACAACGGCACTAAAAAAGTGATTTATGACCGTTTTTCACTCTTACAACCTGTTGCAGCATCCCTGTGGTCACGTGATAAAAATTCAGATGCTTGACAACTGACTCAAATTTATGACGGTTGCAGGGTCACGCAATTCCCCTTTGGCGACCTTCTGACAATCAAAGTCAATGGGGAAACCAGATTCACTTAACAACCGTGTTACTAATTTTAACAAGTGCAGTGATTCAGGTTAGCGGCAGGAAATGGGGCAGAATTCACTTAACAACTGTCTTACTTATTTAACAGAAATGTTGGCTTCAGTTTTGATCGTAACTTGAGGATCACTTTTACCGCAATCTAGTGAATAGAATAGAATAGAATAGAATAGAATAGAATTTTTTATTGACCAAGTGTGATTGGACACACAAGGAATTTGTCTTGGTGCATACTCTCTCAGTGTACATAAAAGAAAAGATACATTCG
>JANHFM010007955.1:8746-19158 GCA_032468115.1 Grayia smithii | reverse complement strand
TTCCCCTGGAGGGGGGTAAGAATGAAGATTTTGCAGTATCCTTTCCCTGCCACGCCCACCAAGCCACGCCCACAGAATTGGTAGTAAGAAAATGTAGATTTCACCCCTGGTTGCCCAGTCTCTTTTTGAAAGCCTCCAGTGATGGAGAACCCACAACTTCTGAAGGCTATTCCGTTAGGAATTTTTTCCTTAGTTCCAGATTGCTTCTGTCCTCGGTTAGTTTCCATCCATTGTTTCTTGTCTTGCCTTTTGGTGCTTTGGGAAATAGCTTGACCCCCTCGTCTCTATAGAAGGTCCCTCAAATATTGCTGAAGACTGCTATCATGTCTCCCCTACTCTTCCTCTTCATTAGACTAGACATACCCAATTCTTGTAACGGTTCTTCGTATGTTTTAGCCTCTGGGCGCCTAACTATTTTTGTTGCTCTTCTCTTCACTCTTTCTAGAGTCTCAACATCTTCCTTATATTGTGGTGACCAGAACTAGATGCAGTATTCTAAGCGTGGTCTTACTAAGGCTTTGTAAAGCGGTGCTAGAACGTTACGTGATCTTGAGTCTGTCCCTCTATTAATGCAGCCTAGGATTGCATTGGCTTTTTTGGCAGCTGCAGCACAAAAGGACAAAAAGAAAAAGGAGAAAAGGGAGTTCCCCAATCATCTCATTCTCACCTGTCAGCCCCACCAGGAAGTCAACTCCACAGGAAGGCTATACCTGTTTTTATTGAAACTGGCTCTAATAAGAGACCAATCTAGAAAATCTGATTGGTTTCTGCTTCCCCCCGCCATTTACTTCAATGAAGGGCTTCTGCTTGAGTTGCTTCCAAATGCTTTTTTGTTCTGCACCAAAGAATGGTAAATTTATCTAAGTAATGCCCTTTTGCCTGTAAATCTCCATCAAGGGTTATCTTTCGTACTCTCTATGCCACGAGAGCAACCAGGTCTTCAGTCATTTCCTAAATGACATAAGGGTTGGAGCCGTACAAATATCTGGAGGGTGAGAAGAACATTTCAGAGGGCAGAAATTATTTCACAGTAGGCACACTTCCTGGGTCCTGCAAGATGGATTTCCTTAATTGATGGGACCCAGAACTAATGCATCCTGCCTTCTCTACACTCTTTCTAGAGTCTCAGCATCTTTTTTACATCGTGGCGACCAAACCCAGATGCATTATTCCAAGTGTGGCCTTACCAAGGCATTATAAAGTGGTATTAACCCTTCACATGAACTTTATTCTATCCCTCTGTTTATGCAGTCCAGAATTGTGTTGGCTTTTTTGGCAGCTGCAGCACACTGCTGGCTCATATTTAAATGGTTGTCCACTAGGACTCCAAGTTCCCTCTCACAGTTACTACTATCGAGCGAGGTAACTGTACCTGTGCATTTTTCACCATTAAATTTCATTTTGTTAAATAGTGCCCAATGTTCAAGTCTCTCAAGATCCTTCTTTATCTGAAGCCTATCTTCTGGAGTATTAGCTATTCCTGCCAGTTTGGTGTCATCTGCAAATTTGATGAGTTCCCCATCTATCTCCTCGTCCAAATCACTGATGAAGATGGTGAAGAGTACTGGGCCTAAGACAGAGCCTTGGAGTATCCCGCTGCACACTTCCCTTCATATAGATGCAGTTCCATTGAGGACTACATGTTGAGTGTGGTTGGTCAGTCAGTTATGAATCCATCCGATGGTATGCTGTCTAACCCACATTTTTCTATCTTATCAAGTAGTTTGATCCTCCCAGCCAAAGTATGTAGGAATGGCCGTGTGGCAAGATTCTTCTACTGTAGCTCCCTGGGGAATTCTGGGAATTGTAATCCCAGTGAATTTGAAAGGAAGCTGGGTGGGAAAGGTTGTACTACCGGTAGCATTTTCATCTAAGAGAAGTCCACACAGCCCTTCCACTAGGGCTGCCTAGTTTCAAGTAACCACAGTAGCTTAGTAGCCCAAGGCAGGTGTGAGGCAGCTCACAAATATCTGATAAAAACCTGGCATTATAATTTGTTTTGATCTACAAAATAGCAAACCCATTATATACAGTAGAAGAGCCAAGGTGGCACAGTGGTTAGAGTGCAGTACTGCAGGCTACTTCATCTTACTGCTAGCTGCAATTCGGCAGTTCAAATCTTACCGGCTCCAGGTTGACTCAGCCTTCCATCCTTCCGAGGTGGGTAAAATGAGGACCCAGATTGTCAGCAATATGCTGACTCTGTAAACCGCTTAGAGAGGGCTGTAAAGCACTATGAAGCGGTATATAAGTCTAAGCGCTATTGCTATTCCCTTTCCTGCACCCTTGGAATCCTATAAACTGACACAATTGCAAAACCTTTCACCTTGTGGTCAAAACATAACTGAAGTGTGAAGTGTTCCAGACTGAGTGACTTTAAATCCATATTCCTTGTGTGGGTCCAGTGTTTTGGTGCTGAAAGCATTGAATGATTCTTTAAAACAGGATCTCAGGAAGTAAGTCCAGGGTGTAAGGGAACAAGGTGGATCAAATCTCACCTTTGCCACAAATCAGAAAGAAAGGAAGACGATACAAAGTTGGAACTCTGACACCTGAAACAAACAATCAGACATAAAATTTTCAAGTTCAAAAAAACCCCCCACCATGTAAAAACTTGCTATTTGGATAAAATTGTATGGGGAAATTAATGGGAACGTCTTGGCTTTTACTAGGAATGGATAAAGCCAGGGCATGGAATTTGATGGCAATGATGTTCAACCTTTTATTAGATTTTGCTTTCTGTATGCCAGAGAAGCTATGTCATTTCTGAGGTTTGGAAGGAAGAGAAGGGAAGATAGATTTAATTGTTTAAATAGCATGCTGGGGATTAGATTACTTCTATGAACATTATTTTTCATTTTCACTTACAATCTCATAGGGAACTCTTTTCCTTCCCTTGTGAGTTCCTCATGTCAAAGTCTTCTTTTTCCTAAGAATATTGTTTTAAAAGATTATAAGACATAAAGGTTATTCAATAAAACAAGAGGTATATTTCTTTATCTAACATTGTATGACTGCTGCAGAAGGCTAAAATGTTTTCAGGATTTAGGTCTGAATGAAAGGTGTATAATACAGGAATATTTGTCTTCTGGATGCAAAGATTCCATCCCACAGAATATCCTTTTATCCAAATATCCCAATTTGTTGGAAGCTAAGCTGATCTGGATCTGATTGATGTCTAGATGGGAGACCAACCATGTACTCTACATGGTTAAATCTTATAGTTCGCCACTGAAGCTGGGGCAGGTATGACTTCAATAAAGATTCTTGTTCTAATTAGCCTTTACTTTAGCATCATAGTCTTCCTGCACGCTGATGACTTCTCTATGCTTTGATTGGTCTTTCATTTTGCCTTCTGGTATACAAGTAGTCCTCACCTTATGATTCATTTAGTGACTGTTCAAAGTTACAACAGCACTGAAAAAAGTGACTTATGACCATTTTTCACACTTATGACCATTGCAGCATCCCCACGCTCATGTGATCAAAATTCAGAGGCTTGGCAACTGAATTCATACTTATGATGGTTGCAGTGTTCCTAGGTCATGTGATTCCAAAGTCAATGGGAAGCCAGATTCACTTAACAATGGTATTACTTTCTCAATTGCAGTGTTTCACTTAGCAACTGTGGCAAGAAAAGTTGTAAAACGGGGCAAAACTCACTGAACTGTCTCGCTTAGCAACCAAAATTTTGGGCTCAATGATGGTCATAAGTTGAGGAGTACCTATACTCGATTACTCCTATCTGATAGGAGTAAATCTCTACCTTGCCATGGGCAAAACATTTGGGTAGAGTTCTTGAAATTGTATTTCTGGAGAGATAAATGGTGTTTACTACTGAGTTTTCTACAAGGAGTCAAAGGCTCAGGATTTGGGTATTAATAGGGAATCAAACCTAAAAGTTAAAACCAGATAGGCAGGGCAGAAAAATATATGGAAATATATCAGAATCATAAAAATTACTGGCACTCGGTAAACATATTATCCCACAAAAGACAATTTCTACAACAGTTCCTTCCCATGAGGATTCAATGGTCAATCTGATTAGGCAGAAGAAATCCAGAACATGAGAAAGGATGTCACTGAATAGGAGAATCTTCTCGGTTCTGATTTTCATTTTAAAATGTGCTTGGGATCCTTCTCAAAAGGAAAAGACAATATTTCAGTGCATTGCTGAATAAGATTGATGTCTACTCACAGAACTGACACAATTCTGCTCCACATACTTGAACTTCTTCTGCTTATAGTAGTCCCGATTAGATAGGAAATTTAACAGAAGCAGATCACAAAGTACAGAGGCCTACCAGAAAGAAAGCATATTACAATTAACATATTGAAATAGTCTAACTCTAAAAGATATGGTGAGATAGAACTGGACACCATTTTCTATCATTCTCATAAAGATCTTATTTGTTCCCTATAACTATCATTAAGTGGTGTACCCTATGACTCATGCCGAATGTGTCTTTTCTTTTATGTACACCGAGAGAGTATGCACCAAGACAAATTCCTTGTGTGTCCAATCACACTTGGCCAATAAAGAATTCTATTCTATTCTATTTTATCTAGGTGTCCTATTGAACCACCACATAAGTATGAGTCAGCAATGTAATTTAGCTACCAAAGGGAGAACATCAAAATCACAAGAAGTGATATAGCACTAGTAAGATCATATTTGAAATACTGCATCCAGTTCTGGTCACCATGATACAAAAAGTTGCAGAGGATCTAGAAAGACCACAGAGAGATACATCAGCAATGTAAGGAGTGTGGAGGCTAAATCATATGATGAATGGGAACTAGGTATGTTTAGCCTAATGAAGAGAAGGATTAGGGGAAACCAAATCGCAGTCTTCTAATACTTGAAGGGTTGTTACAGGGAAGAGGGTATCAGTTTAGGGTATCTCCATAGCATTTGAGGGCAGATCAAGAAGCAATGTGTGGAAACTCATCAGAGGGAGTCCAAGCTGGTAATGAGGAAAAATTTTCTGACAGTGAGAACGATTAAACAATGGAACAGTCTCCCAGAATTGTGGGTGCTCTATTACTGGAGATTTTCAAGAAAAGATTGGACAATTATTTGACCAGGATACTATAAAGATTGCTGCCTTGGGCAGAAGGTTGAACTAGAATACTTCCCATATTCCTATGATTCTTTGAATCCTACAATGTTAGCAGATTGGGAGACCAAAATTAGAGAACATGTAAAACAAAAGACCTAGCAGTCCCAGAAGAAAATTGAGGAGTCATCTACAACATACAGGGTAAAGACTTTAATAGTCACTATGTAGAACAAGATGTGAGGCGGTGGCTCAGTGGTTAAAGATGCTGAGCTTGTCAGCTGGAAAGATGACAGCCCAGATTTGAGAGCTGAGTACTGCATGACAGGATAAGCTCCCATTGCTTGTCCTAAACCACTTCTCCTGTGCTCCTTTTCCTTATTGCTTTTAGATTTAAACTTTTAAGGATTTAGATTTATATTACAACTAGTGCGTGTAATTCTTGAGACAGTCAACAATTTTAAATGTTTTAATTATACATTTGATCTTTAAACATTTTTAAAATATTTTATTTACAAAGATTTTATTTACAAAGATTTAGAACACTGTGTGATATATGATACAAGCTTGATTATTCAGATCCCCATTCAATATTCATTTTTTTCTCATTTTATTTCAAAATTTACATAAAACTATTCAAACTAATATAGAATAAAAAGAAAGAGAGAAAGAATCAAAACAAAAATGCAGGAAGAAAGAATAAAAATAAATAGAAAAAGTGGACTTCAGAAGCAACAAAATTTTAAATTGGACTAGGCTTGTCCAAACTGTCATAATTTATATCATTTGCACAGTGATATAAATTTATGCAAATGGTGCAAGATACATCTATATCATGAGCAAAACTTTACATTATATTATTGATGTAGATGTGAATTTAATTAATATTTCAGTATAACTACTAATCCTTTCCACAAAATGGTCTATTAAACAGAAATAAAATTAAAAGGCTGAAGTTATTTTGAAATTGCAAATAAATTGAAGTCACAAAATTCACTCTCTTTGGGGGAACTTACAGAAAATGCCATATTTGTGTAAATATTTCTTTGTATATGATGTTTCAGAACTTACATAAAATGTTGGTGATCAGTATGGAGAAGAATGAAGTCATAGCACAAAAGCAGTAATAATCCAAGGAATGGTGGGAGACCATTAACAGATAACTATCTTCTTGCAGCCAAGGGAAGTGATATGGTTGTTAAACAATAATTAGACATGTAAGCCACACCTACAGCCAGGTAGTTTAAACTCAAAAGATACAGTCAGCAGAAATATCTCAACATATGACAGCTGAACAAAAGAAGAAACAAAAGTGTAAACCCATTAACAAATAAAAGATTTCAAGCTCGGACAGCTCTTACAAGTTAATCCATTTAAAAGGCTTTGAAAAAGAAGAGGACAATAATCACCTACCCAGATTTTGGTAACATTTTAAATTGTTATTTTGAAGTTTTGAACCATAATACTGCTTAAGATAATAAGATTTTAATAAGCAATAACAATCTAAATAATCTTAAAGGAACAAAGTAATGAGATTGCTACAATTCTTATATTCTTGCAGATTTTTTGTTACCCAAATTAGGTAACATTATTAGTGCTAGTCCAGTAAGTAAGTAAGTAAGTGTATACCTAGTAAATATAATATTTTTTTTCCATCCTTAATATATATCAATTCATATTGTCCCTCTTGCATTTAAAAAAGTAGATAAAACTGTATAATTTGATGGAAAGGATTGTAAACATTAAGGTGATCCTGTGAAAGATTTTTTTTAAAGTAAATAATTTGCAAGTGTGTTTTCAGAATCAGTGACGTAGCTAAAATCTATGGAGAAAAATGGGGAAATGTTTTCACAATCAACATGTGACTTATTTCATTGGACAATTTTGCATTTCTAGTTTCAAATTTCTAATTCAGTTTTTTTAAAGTCTGACAATATTATTAAAGTTAGAAATTTGCATATTTCTCTATTCTGACTTCAATAAAGGTCATCAATGAATGGAACAAAGCTGTTACATGCATTATTTCTTCCCCATATAAGTTTATATTTTGAGTTGAGTTGAAAAAAATTTGGTACCTTTTGTTTGTTGCACATAATTCAAATTTCAGCTACATAGTTTAATTTATATTGATCTTAACATTATTGAACCAATTATGAACCAATATGATAGCAGAAATTAATTATTAATTAAAGAAACATCAATATTTAGCTTTGCTCTTGGCTACAGTTTTATAAACACAAACTAATCAAATACCTGATCTCTAACACTTACGGATTTAAGGTTTTGTGCATGTTATCCTGACTATTTTCCTCCTCAGTAATCTAAGATCAGGTTAATATTACTTAATGCTCTTTAAGTAATGTAGCATAAGTAATTAACAAGAAAGTTGAAACATGATGTATGAGTATGAATAATTTTTCAGTGCTTACTGTTAAAGAATTAAAAAGAAAGTAAATCAACTTATACTTTGAAGTCCATGTCTGACTGTCCTAATATATTTCATAACTAGCATTAGCTTTTTAAAAATTGTCTTAATATGCATTTGTATTATCACAGTACATATCTAAAATTATATTAAGATCCCCCCCAAAATCTACTCCTAATTTTCATATACAATCCAGTAAAATGCAAGTAAATTGATTCTCTAGATTAATTTAATTAGTCATTTAGGACAGGGATCAAAATATGTAATAGTAAGTATCTGGCCTATAGTTGTGAGTGCTTTGGGATTATCTCAGCTTAGATCATCATTACTATTTTGTGAGTTCTGCATACCCTCCAATTCAGGGGTGGGTTCCAAACCCCACTGCTACTGGTTCATTCGTGGATACACTCATGCTCACGCACGCATGCAGCACTTCTGCGCATGCACAGAAGCATCCGGGCGGGTGGGCGAGGCCTACTGCTGCCGCTACCAGTTCACCCGAATCAGGGCGAACTGATAGCAACCCACTACTGCTCCAATTTAATTAAAAGCTTGCAGAATAATGAAAATTTGAGATTATATAAACAAGCACTGAGATCTTAAAAAATTGCACTCGCAAGATTTCAACCATTCTGACAGACATTTGCTGTCATTTTGTAGGAGGGAAGGCAGCTCAATATTTATGTTGAGTATTGTTATTCTTATATTGTTCTTTTATATTTTTTCCCCTTCTCATCAGAGAATAAACATCACATTTCACACTGGTACTTATGAACTCCACAATTAGTCTGCCATACATATATGAAGAATGGCTTCCCTTGTGCCTGGAGAAATATTTTATTTATGCAGTCTTATGGCCCATACTGGCATTAATGGCAGTTCCGGTTTGGATTTTTTTCTATGTCTACCTATCTGTTTTCATTGTCCTGGTCTATGAGATGTCTAGTAAAGCTAAAGAAGAGGCCCAAAGAAGCTACTATTTTATTTTGGGACATCTTTGGGACTTCTTTGGAAGAATATGGCATGGTAAGAAATGTTTATTCTTCTGGGTTTGCTTGTTCTGGGAAAAGAGTCCTATTTCTGATGTTTCTATTTGCCATCAGACATTTCTTAAAATCATTGAAATATGAATACTGGGATTTGAGTTCAGATAATTCTGCTTTAAGTTCTGCAATCTGTCTATATGTGCACTACCTATTACATTTAAATGACTTACTAATTAGATGATCTACTGCATTAACTAGTTTCTACTGTCCTGAGCTACTGCTTCAGCAAAACAATAATCATTACTAAAAATATTTAGCACAACATGATCTGGTATTAATTACATGTTATTCAGGAGATCTTTGTCTGGATGCTCTGATTTAATTGAATGGTAATAACGAGGTACTGGCTTGTTTGTTTAGAGTAAAAATTGAAGTATTTCTATTTTCTATACAATATATACATGGACACAATTTTTTATTTAAAAAAATACTTATATGAGCAGTTTGATCTTCTGCAAACTGAAATTGAAGAATTAATATTTGTTGCATTAAAGCAGGGGTCCCCAACCCCGGTCCATGGACCGGCAATGAGCCATGGCATGCCAGCAACTGTGCCATACAAACAAGTGAAGCTTTTTCTATTAACATGTCAAAATTTTGAATTCTCTTTATTAATCAGCAAAAGTCTAATAATTTATTTACATGTTTTTAATAAAAAAATAAATAAAACAGTAGCGATACTTAGAGTTAGTTATTTGGCAAGTGGAAGTATTTAGGTCATTAAATTCTCCAGTTTCCTGTTCTCCATAAAACTCATGATACACAATTTAATAATTCCATCAGATAATATAATATCGTGCTATTTTAGTAGAAGTAGAGACTACTGTGATCTAGTAATACATCAAGTATAATCATGAACTATAGATGGTTTGGAACCTCTTGGTATAATAAAGTCATATGATGCATTTGATTATATGAATGATAATATTCTGTTCTGTTTTGTATTAAAAACAGGTTATGAATTACATGGAGTAGAAAATCTACCTGATGGACCAGGCCTTATTATTTATTATCATGCTCCACTTCCTATAGATTATATTTTCTTTCTGGCAAAGATCTTTTTCCTGAAGAACAAATTGTGTTGCTATACAGTGGTCGATCATTTTGTCTTTAAGTTGCCAGGTGATATATATATATATCATTTGTATCATTGCATTTATAGATATATGGTCTGTCTAAAGAAGATGACAATATATTGTCCTTACTGCTTCATTTTATTCTAAAACTTATTTGAGGCAGTTCAGGCTAAAAGTATTTTTGGGATTTGGTATACATGTAAACTTGAAAGACTATTTGTGAATTGTCTCACAGACATATTTTCTTGCTGGTAGAGCACCATTGATGGAATTCTCTTTGACTGAAGTTTAAAGTTGCTCTGTTTTACAGAAACTGAAGAAATGCCTATTTACAAGCATGGGATAACAGCTGTTTTGGATGGCCTTTAAAGATTATTATTATTATTATAATACTTTTATTCATTAAACATGAAACTAAGTCAACTGAACATTTAAACTGAACATTTAAAAATGTATCACAAATATTATTGACTGGCACTGATGGTTGATATGGGTTGCTGCCAGCATCCTAGGTAGTCACCAATTGTGTAGTTTTGATGGCCAGGTCACGATATTTCATGATTTTTTTCTAGTTCTTTTTCTTCACAGTCATCAAAAACCAAAGCATACAATTCATTGATATCGCTGTACCAGGAGACACCAGAGTCAAAGAAAAAGAACTAGAAAAAATAACAAAATATCGTGACCTGGCCATAGAAACTATGCAATTATGGATGAAACATGTGACAGTGATACCCACTGTCATTGGGGCACTTGGCACCATGTCCAAGAATTTTAAAAAATACATCAAGATATTGCAGCTTCC
>JANHFM010007954.1:31362-51025 GCA_032468115.1 Grayia smithii | reverse complement strand
AAGGGGCCCAAACCAAGTACTGAGTACATATGCATGCTTATACTTTTCAGAGGTCCAATATTGTTCTATGTACAATCCTTGTTTTATTGTTTTCATGTAATATTCTAATTTTCTTAGATTGTGAATTTATTGATTTCATGTAATATTTTAATTTTCTGAGATTGTGAATTTTGGGTTTTCATGAGCTGTACGCCATAATCATGACAATTATGACAAATCAAG
Source organism: Grayia smithii (assembly GCA_032468115.1). Classification (NCBI taxonomy): domain Eukaryota; kingdom Metazoa; phylum Chordata; class Lepidosauria; order Squamata; family Grayiidae; genus Grayia; species Grayia smithii. The sequence continues at coordinate 50,803 of JANHFM010007954.1, read as the reverse complement.
GTTTGAACTATCTCGCTTTGCATGTAATGAGTCTATCTCGTATATTAATTTCACTTTTTACATTGGATTACTGAAATAAATGAACTTTTGCATGATATTCTAATTTTTCAAGTTTCACCTATAGTTACTGGTTCTGACAGGATTGAGACAATAGTGGGTTTGTAACAGCAGAAGAGGGAGGGAGTAGACAAATGGAAAGGGTGTGAGAAACCAAAGATCCATTTTTTTCTCTTAGTAATTTCAGAATCTATTATCACTGGTATAAAAGATAATTTATATATTTGCATGCGCATATATGTGAGTGTATAATATGTATAGGTACATAGGTATACTACTGAGTATATTATTTTGGGGCAAAAATCATTGCCCCAAAATCTTTCTTATTTTTTTTTTAAATCTTTCACGTAGTTAATTCTCAATTCTATTTCGTTACAGAAAGGAAAATGAAAGAAAAGCTAGAAAATTAGCTTCTCAGTGTCTACACGAAACAGCTTTTCTTTCATTCCATCTTGACATTGTAATGCAAGCACTTTCTGCTGTTAAAATGTCATCAGAATGATAAATTGTTATGGCCAAATGATGTCATTGGGTAAGTCTAGGGAGACTAGACTATGGTGTCAAAGAAAAACAAAGCAATGTCAGCACCTGCCTACTGGGATTTCAGGCCAATCTAAAAATAATAATGCAGGTGCAATGCAAATGAATGTAGGGCAAGCACTAGCAATGGTATGTTCTGGAGGTGCAGGGTGGGGGGGAGAATTACTTTTTAAATTTAATTTTTAAGAACCATTCTACAGAGTGTTTTGGGTTTTTTTTAGAAAAGCAAATAAGGCTGAAAACAGCCACAGTTTTATTATTAGCTAAGTGTTGCTAGCTAAGATATTAATGACAACGCACACCATATGTTCTGTTACACAGTATATTGCAAACCTATATTATGCTTTTATCTGTTACTAATGAATTTTCATTTTAATAACTGAAATGGTATCTCAGACTGGAGGGTGTGAACATTTCTTGTTCAAATGAAGAAGGTTTGTATAAGAGAAACAATATGCTATGAACATGTGAACTTGCTGGTCTAACAGGGAAAAAATCATTTGTAGTTTGGGATATACTTTGTCATATTTTTTGACTCAGCCTTCCATTCTTCTGAAGGCAGTAAAATGAGGACTCATATTGTTGGGGGCAATATGCTGACTCTGTAAACCGCCCAGAGAGTGCTGTAAAGCACTATGAAGGGTATGTAAGTCTAAGTGCTATTGCTATTTATCACATTTATATAGCCATCCATCTCAGAATAAAGTTATCCTAGGCAGCTTAAAATAAAGACAATCATAAAAGGGATGAATGGGATGAATATATGTAATTTTATGTACGTATAAAAAGGATGAATATATGTATCATGGGACACGTAATATTCACCTTCATTTGTGACAATCATAAAATCCAAATGTTAAAAACAACAACTAAAAGAAATCAACAAGAAGAACACAAAGAAACTATGTCTACGTTCGAATTCTGGATAAATCTGATTTTTAATCTAGATTGTGATGTTTTAGAATGGCACTGAAATAGGGATTCCTTGTTTACCCATCTGTCTCTGTTTCAAAACTCTACTATAGAGCTTGTTGTGTTTCTCTGCTGAAGGAGCAAGCTAGTGTGTTGTGTGCTAAAATGGGGTAAGAGTGGGACAATTTTATAAATGGCTAAATCCTACTAGATTGTGCAGGATACAGAGAAATATTAATATGCAGTATACTAAGTGTTGTAAGCAGGATCGTCATATCTTCCAATTTTGCCAGCTTTGATACGTGTGTAAATTGATTAGCATATTAAACTGAGTCAATAATGACGTTAAGAATGGTTGGAACACTAGTAAAATGGTGCTGGAAAGATATTACATGGACCTCTGCAGCAGAGATATGAGCAGTGATTGCTTACAATGAAAAGATTGTGAAACCTGAACTCTGTGCATTAATTTCTATGAAATTTAGGGTATTGTGTCATCCCATGGTGGAAAGTCTAACATTGATGCTCATCATATTCTGGTAAAAAGTTTTTTAAAATATCTTAAGAGTTCTTTAATAACCCCATTCATTATCATGCAGGTTCAGAAGCTTTACACTAATTTCCATGAAATATGGTAGGTTTCATTCTTGTTTTAATCCTTCTGGTAAAATCAAAATAATCTATTGGTGCCATTAGCTATTAGGTTGTCCCGCTAGATATTTGGAAAGGTTCCACTTCCCCAAATAAGGTTCTGAATTCTGAAATAAGCAAGGATGAAATATTCCCTGAACCAGCACTTAATGGCTGGGCAGTTCCTTAAGGAGCATCCAGTTAAAGAATGGGTCAGGTTTGCCTTCCTGTTCATCTCAGATTTCTTTTGGAATAAGGCAATCTTCTGATAGTTATTTGCCAGATTTAATGGAAGACTCTCTGAGTTTATGGATATCCTGGATATCTGTGATATCTAAGAGAACGTTTAGTTCCAATCATTTTTGCTCACCTGGTACATTCTGGCAGAGTGGGTGCACTCCGCCCCTGCCTACTAAACGTTGCTATCATTTATTTATTTATTTATTTATTTATTTATTTATTTATTTATTTATTTATTTATCAAGTGTATATAAGATAACAAGTAAAAGTATAAATATAATTAGAATATATGAAAAGTGTAAGAGTAAAAAGGAATATTAGGACAGGGATGGTAGGCACACTGGTGCTCTTATCCATCTTATGCATAAGATATGCTGATGCTCTTATCTTATGCATAAGATACGCTGGTGCTCTTATGCATCTTATATATCTTGCAGTACAGAGTAAGTATGCCTTCTCTGCTGTAGCTCCCACCCTTTGCAACCACATCCATCCCAGAGATGTGGAAACTACTTTATCTCCCAGGATTCTGGAAAGCTCTTAAAACTTGGCTTTGGTCCCAGGGGCTTGACATCTATAATAAATTTAAATAACAATAAAGACAATATGTTTATGTGAACTATTGTCTGTGTCCTTGGATTCCATTGGCCTCTTCATGCTGACGGATTGGTTTCCAATCTTTCCTGGAATATTACTGGCTAAAAAAACAAAGTCCTTGAATGCCTCTTTTATGATATATATTTCTGCATTCGGTTTTTGTACAGCTCCATCATATATAATAATTAGTCCGTTACTATTAACATACATCATGTATAAAGCAGTTTGTACAAGTAGCTTTACTAATGAGTGCTCATATATCAAGGCCAAAGTTACACTGTCTTTCATCTTTAGAACTTTTACCTTGAGAATTCATCACTAGCTAAATAAGAGCCTTGGTGGTGCAGTGATTAGAATGGAGAATTGTAGGTTGACTTTGCATTCCCACTAACTGGAGTTCAATCCTGAGGGGTCAAGGTTGACTCAGCCTTCCATCCTTCCCCAGGTTGGTAAAATGAAGCAGTATATAAGTCTAAGTACTATTGCTATTGCCAACTGCTAGAGTTAATTAGGCAATTGTTAAGAGTTAACTAAATTTCTTATCCTGTTGTACTTAAAAATGTCAAACTAATATTTGATTGCTCTCCACTTCCATTTCTTCCATTTTTTCTTTTTCACACAATCTTTATCTAAGGGGCAGACCCCTTAGGTTAAAAGTAAAGTTCAAATTTGTGTTACTGGGAAAGCTTGTGGGGAGAACTGGAAAACTAAGGGAAGGAATGCTGGACATTAACAACCAAGAGCTAAGGAAGAAGTTTGGAAACAACATCTCAGGTTATAAGGCTACAAGAAGGCCAGCATGAAGAGGTTCAAATCAGTTAGACACCATCTCAATAAACTCATTAATAAATGAGAACTGAGATTTATTGCAATTTCCAAGATTGTGAACCTTATTTCTAGTCCTAACTTTAAAAATGCTTTATAGAAGATTCTGGAATTTTTGCTTCCTTGGTTGTGTTTGCCAACTATTGTAGACCATTATCTACCTACCTACCTACCTACCTACCTACCTACCTACCTATCTATCCATCCATCCATCCACCCACCCACCCACCCATTCATGCATCCATGTCCTGGAATCAAGTAAATAAAAGAAATTTTATACATGTTAGAAACCAGGATCACAGCTGCTTTGTTTCTGAGATCAGCTAACAGCAATTTACTGTTGCTACTTGCTTTTTATTTGTGTCTTTGAATTAGTCTTGATTTCTGGTGATAACATGAATAATGCCTGCAGTTTTCTCAAAAGTAGCTACCCTCTCTTTGCTAGTCTTTGTGCCTAAAATGAGACTAGAACTCACAGTATCCTACTTTCTAGCCTAGTGCTTTAACCATTATATCAAACTGGTTTTCTGGTGCTACCTAGAGTGGATCAATATTATTTTGGGACATTAATAAAGGAACCACTAGCATTGAAAGAAAAGAGATAGTTCTAGCATTCAGAGGACAAGATGGAAAAGACGAGGATGTTTTTGTTTACATCAGTGGGAACTGAGGGCTTTGTGTGTTTAAAGCAGGGGTGAAATCCGGCAGGTTCTGACAGGTTGTGGAGAACCAGTAGCGGAATTTTTGAGTAGTTCGGAGAACCGGCAAATACCACTTCTGGCTGGCCCCATAGTGTGGTGTGAATGGAGGTTTTGCAATATCCTTCCCCCAGGAGTGGGGAGGGAATGGGGATTTTGTACTATCATTCCCCTGCCACACCCACCAAGCCATGCCCACCAAGCCACACCAAGCCCACTACAGAACTGGTAGTAAAAAAATTGGATTTCTCTGGTTTAAAGTAACAATTTCTTTTTAAAAAGATGAAGCTGAACAACTACCGATTGTAGTTGATTACTTACACTTTATCAGGTCTTATTGAATTGGTAAAATGACCTAAGATGTTATTTTCCTGAAGGGAGAACTTTGGAAGTAGAGATGAAGAACATTGAGATAAAACAGAAAATTGCTCTAGTCTAGTTTAAAATCTGTACTTACCTTTAAAGCAATACATTTTGTTCCGATTATGTAAATTGGTTGAGAACTGAATTCTTTTGCAGTAGTAAAGGCAAGCCTGCATGGTAAGTGCTGGCAGCTATATCTATGCTTGTAACCTGGATTATATCCAGTCGAATTTGCTTGCATTATATTCTATTAATACCAGACTGTCATAACTAATGGATCCAACCCAAAGTTGCATTCTCCATAGTGTTACAGCCAATGAGTAGAGTCTGTTGAGAAGGACTTCAAAAGTTTTCTGCTGTGGATATTGACAACGAGAAAAGATGTGATATACTTCTTTTATGTATGATCTAAACTGAGCACACTTAAATCTAAGATTAATCAGCAAAGGAGGGAGAAAAAGAAGAAGAAACAGGAAAGGAGAAATATCATTATCTCTTCTTTTCTATTTTTTTTTACTTGCAAAGCCTTACCACCTTTACAAGGTAAAGCAATATATTAAAACTACAATGAAAAAAAATTTCCCTTTTTGTTTTTGGGTTTTTTTGAAGGCTGATATACCTGAGAATTATTTCTAGAATCTTGGAAAGAAAGAAGGAAATGCCAACATTTCAGTGGCCAAGCAATTCATCATCTTTTAATTCTGATTTGACCTGTTCAGCTATCTGGAAATATAGATTCATATATGCTGACAATAGGCTTGTAAATTATACACACAAGCCTGTTTTATTGTCTGTTGCGGTTTTCCTTGGACTCATGATAAATAGGATGCCATGTTCCTACAAGCTTTACTAAATTACCAAGAAGCCCAGAAACTATAATTAATTTAATCTATTTACCTAGCTTTCCTATTTCTTGTCTCTTCTTTCTACTCTCTCCGTTTCCTTTGTATCCTTATATTAGGTTACTCTGACATAGAAAATGCCTGATATATATTTTTTTCTACTTGGGATGAGGGAGAACCCTGTGCTGGTAAATAAGAAATGGTATTTCTGGTGCTATAATACACGTGTTTGTAACCATTCCATGATATACATCAGTTGCCTGTTGTGATTCAAGTAGGAGTTATTTATGAGAACCCATGTGCTGCACTGGCTCTGTTTATAACATGATTTGTATCACCCTCCAGTTTTTTGTTACTGCGTGGGAGTTGGGAGTTAGAGATCGTTTTTTGTTAAATAAAAAGTGACACAATTGGAAATCACTAACATGTGGTCACCTCCAGATCTTCCTCCTTTTAGCAAAATGATTAAAGCAATATTGTGCCATTGTGCTGCACACCGTGTCCTAAAAGACCAATAACTATCTTGGGGCTATGGCCACAAATCTATCTCAATTCCTTACAGTGAGTGCAAGTTCAGCATATTAAAGTTCAAGTCTTACAATTAACAATTCGTTAAAGTGGGTCCACGTACATTTCCTTGGACACATCCATGCATAAAAATGACCAGCAAGGGCTACTGCATTGTAGTCCCTGAGAGCTTACTGAGTTTTAAAATAGATGAAGGGCCACCAAAACTAACGAGTCAGTGTGATAAGGTATTAGTGAAGGTAATGAAGGTATTAGATAAAAACCCAGATCCACATTTAGCCACAGAGGTGGTTTTGAATCAATAAGTCATACTCAGTCCAACAGATTCCACAGGATTGTTGGATGGAAGAATAGGAAGAGGAACCTTGAGCTATTGATTGAAAAAAAAAACCATGACATAATCCTAATAAATTAATAGAATAATCAATTCTCAATAGGTGAATCTCCACAGCTGGAAATTGTGAGTCTGAAATTAAAATTTCTGGTTTTTTTAAGGAAGACTTTACTCTTGGGAAAGTGGGATAGTACTTGCCAGGGTTAAAACCATGAAACCTTTGAGAGAAGCTTTAAAATCTTTCAGCTTGAAAGGTAGAAGTTATTAAGTATATTTCATGGAGTTCTTGAACAACTTCATACATCACTCTCCCCCCTCTCCTTTCTCTCTTTTACGTAGACTAAACATTTGAAGTAAATTTGAAATTCATGCTTGGTCAAAAGATTTGAAGGTTTCTGAGAGTTCACTTCCCTCACTCTACACCTAATCTTGATGAAATTCATGACATTTCTAACAGGTGGTTGGTTAACTTCTCTATAACCAGCCATTTATTATACATAAAAGATTTAATATCCTTGACAGCTCCCAAATCCCTATTTTGGTGACAACACAGTAATTTATCCTCTGATGCTTGCAAAAGTGTTTGATACAATGTCTCATTAAAAAAAAAAGAATTCATATTTGCTTGACCTTCAAATGGGTCATTAGCTAAAAAACATTTTTAAAAAGGTAATGGCTATCGGGTGTAATTCCCTCTCAAAATGAAAATAAAATGAAAAGCACTTACATCTTTGTTTTTCCCACTCTGAGGATGAAAGATGTAACCTGAGCATCAATGCACTATCTGAAAAGTAGAAAGCAATTAGGATATTTCAGCTGACTCTCTCAATTTTTTGTCTCCCAGCAGCCAGCTTTTGACTCAGTTGTTTATAAATACTGGCTGCTCTTTAGGCCTTTGGGTCTATTTTATCGATTACAGGCACATTTAAAAACGATTAACAGTCTGATGGGGAAAACTAGTAGTGTTCATTCAATCCACAGATTAAATCTGAAAGTATGCACTTACAAAGTTCCTCTTTTCTCTTTATCTATTACAATTCTGATAATGCAACTATGCTAAATGTCATTGGGAAAGGTGCCAGTCTGAATAGTCCCAGAAAGAGGCAATAGAATTAAATTATGGCTTAAAAGAATGGCCTATTCTTTAGATGTCACTGCATGAATGATATCCAGGGGGGTTATTATAAATCAATTGGCAAAAGAATTAATAGAAACAAGTGAACGTAGAAAACAGGCAGGTCATTCAGAATTGCAGGAAGAGTCATGATGCCCATTCAGCATGACTTAGGGAAAGAGAAGGTGGTAGAGGGGAAACTGATATTAACAGACATAAGCAAGCAAAAACAGACATCAATATTTCTGCTGCAGCTGTACAAATGAGATGTTTTAAGATTGGTCAAGAAATTGGTAAAGGTTAAGTTTTTGTTATCACATTGCATTCAAGTCCACATGACAAAATAGATATTCCTAGGCAGTGTGTTGCTGGTGATCTCTTTTGTTTGTTTGTTTGTTTGGGGAGGAGGTGGTAACAGTAAAGAACTAGAGTATAGTTTTTGTTTTTATAGTTTTTACACATCATCCTTGTTTATATTCTCTTCCATCTTCCATTGTTGTTGACCAGAAGCAAGAAGTCCCACCCTCAGTCCCTGGCTTCTGAGGTTCTACAAGAGTCCAATATTCTTTCCAGTATTGTTTAACATCTCCATGAAGCTTTGGGGGAGGTTATCTGCCGTCACGGTGTGTAGTATTTTCAGTATGCTGAAGATATCCAGTTATATATCTCTGCCCCAGGCAAATTAAGTGATGTGTCTTGGTTTCAGGAGGATGTGGGGGTTTAGATAGGCATCAGCTCAGTCCTGATATGACAGGCTTCTCAGGTAAACAAGACAGAAAATGACTATAACTATTTTTATTTTATTGTAAAGCTACATTAACAGAATCTTGAGTCTGAAAGTACAAACTTTCCACCCTACTTTAACTGTTTGATCATCAGGTTCAGTCCATCCTTATTTTTTTTTCCTGCTGATTGAGCTACTGGAGGCTCCTCTCCTCTCTCCTCCCCTCCTTTCCTTTCCTTTCCTTTCCTTTCCTTTCCTTTCCTTTCCTTTCCTTTCCTTTCCTTTCCTTTCCTTTCCTTTCCTTTGCAATATCTCTTCCTCTCTCCTCAATACCATTTACAGATGGTAAATGCATAAAAGGAGTCAGTGGCTTTGGATTTTGGGACCTTCTTCTTTTGGAGACTTACCACTTTCATGCAAAATGTGGTTGAACTACCCCCAAATAGACCCAATGTGCAATTTAGATATCTTTCTGGTTGAAGAACAGGAGACAGTTACAGCTCGGAAGGCCTTTGTGTGACTTTGTATTGTGAACCAGTTTCACTGTATTGGGAGACTTTACTCTCAGACACTCACACTTTGGTCACCTCCCACATGATTCCTGTAACATGCAGTACATACTCTTGTAGAATGTCTGGAATCTGCAGTTGTCGTAAAATGTGATGGTGCAAATAGCTAAGTGAGTTACTCATACAGCACACACTACACTTGTGCTTCATGAGCTGTAATGGTTGCCAGTTTCTTCCAGATTCAATTTAAGGTGCTGGTAATGATTTCTAGAGTCATACTTGGCATGGGACTGAGTTATTGGGGGATGGGAACTGCATTTTCCAAGTTATATTTACCCGTCCCCTTGGCTGTGGTAGGAGAGGTATCTTATGGGTTTCATCTATTACACAACATTATTTATTGGTTTCCAGGAATAGAGCTTCTCTGTGAAATTTCTGAAAACTTGATTTTGCCTTTGTGCTTGGGGATTTGGCTGTGGTACTTGTGATATATGGTTGAATATATGAATTATAAAAGCTGCTAAGTATGTTTTTATGGCTTTAGTTTGCTTTTAATGTGGTTTTATTGTTACTTGTCTTTTTTTTCTTGTCTTTTGTTGTGGTTTTAATTTTGTGAGCCACCCAGACTCACTTATGGGAGGTAAACATATTGTAGCTTATAAATTTGTGACTGCCTTCAACTCTGGTACTAACTAAATCTTCTTAGCTTTTCAACAACATTTAATATTGCGTAGTTCCTGCTAGCTAGTTATTTGGGGCAAAGAACTGCTGCAAGAAAAGCAGGAAGGACTAGTACTCCTACTCATAAATCTACATTCTGCCAACCTAGTACTTTATATTGTTCTTAAATGTGGGGAAATGGAAATGTACAAGCTATTTGAAATCCACAGTATAAATATACTTATGAGAAACAAAATTGTTGTACTGTTTAAGTGCTCTATCAGTGTGACTCCAAATGCTTCCTAGCAAAATGGGAGCTGTTTCTCTGCAGTGCAGTGCCATTGTGGTGAAAAATATGTATGAATATTATCATACTATTCACCTTTCTTAGACATTGTCTCAAGATGAACATTGAAGTGGTCTGTATTCAGAGAGCAGATGGTAGGTCTAGTCTTCCATGTGGACATGTCTTCTGTGTCTGTCCCAGCCTTACCGCATAGTGATAGATCATATGTTAAATGTGAATTCTTGCCTTTTGTCCAAGAATGTACACTATATTTCTTGCTACTGTTCTTTTTCCTCCAATACCCATCACCTAAGTTGGGCTGAAATGGTGTGACTGGTCAAAGTAATTAAGTGAGTTTCCATCACTGGCAATTGGTCTCATTCCCAGTTTAACAACAATAATTGATTTCCCATGAGAAATTAAGAAATTATGCAAACAATGTTGTGAATATTACCATCATCTTTATAATTAGGATCTGCATCAGTATCATAATTATCAAAAAAGATATCAACAAACTTTATGATTTCACTAAAACTTCTGGTGAAACTATTTACTTCTCTTGGGATACTAATATTTTGTTTTTGTTTCATCAGTTTTTAATATCGTTTGGATGTGAGGGCAATCTGGCTACGACATCTGTCACCCCATTAATTGCCAGGGTTGATTGGACTGATCTGACTGGCTAGGTGGGTGTCCCCTTTCTCCCTCACCACTCCATGTGCATCCCTCCCAAAGCTGCACACTCGGTGGAAGAGGATGACCTCCCAGATAGAAGGAGTGTACTGATCTCCGGTTAAGAGTATACGATAGCTGCGCTCCTCTGCTAGAACCTCCAAACAAGCTCATATCGTTTGTTACGGGGAATGCCTGCTAATCCCTATATTGTTAATAATGCTGATTTTAAAATTATAGCTGGAATCAAGAGATGGGACTTAATAAGTGGAGGTGGAAGAAAGACAAGAGAAAGTAATAGTTTCCCTACACTTCCTGAAAATTATTTTTTTAAAAAATAGAAAGCTGAATAAATTTTCCTTTACTTCCTTCATTGAGAAACTTTTTTCTTATATTTTTTGTTGTCCAGACAAGAGGCCTTTCGTTCTTGGAGTAACAAGTCATGATCCACCCCAATGGTTTGACTAAAATTATACTGTTTGAATATATACTTGGCATAATAGCAGTAGCACTTAGACTTATATACTGCTTCATAATGCTCTTACAGCTCTCTCTAAGCGGTTTACAGAGTCAGCATATTGTCCCCAACCATCTGGGTCCTTATTTTACCAACTTCAGAAGGATGGAAGACTGAGTCAACCTTGAGCCTAGTGAGATTCGATCTGCCAAACTGCTGGCAGCTGGTGATCAGCAAAAGTAGCCTGCAGTACTGCACTCTAACCACTGTGCCACCGCGGCTCATAACTGTTTATTGTAGTTTGGGCAAATGGATATATGTTGTAGATCAGAAGTTACAAACGTTTTTCCTTCTTTCTATCTGGCCCTCATAATATTAAGTTCCTGAAATGAGTTGAACTGAGAAAGAGATCCATACTCTGATTATTTTTATCTCAGGTCCTATAAATCTGAGTAATAAGTTTCAGAAATTACGAATCCCCTACCGCTATTAAATAAATACAAATAAAAAGACAGATATTTATTCTGGGCACGTATTATTTTTCTCACCTAGCCCCTCTATGTATGTCCTACATTCCCCATCTATTCCAAAAACAACTCCAGGGAATGCATCTGATGCAAAATAAGCGGTAGGGGCTAAAAATGAAAGAAACTCTCCAAAAACTGATTAAAAGAAAGAAAGAAATGTACTTAGTTCGTAAAAGCACAGCTGTTATGTTTATAATGCAACAAAGAGGCCAAAGGGGATGCTTATTAAATTCTTCACATCTGACTTCATCTACAGATTGTGTGGTGCTACTAATGCACTCATGTTCTACCATTGTTCTGTTATGGGGTTCTTGACTCCCCTCAAGTGACAGATGAAGCGTAGCTTGCTGCAGCATTAATTTCCTTCCTTCAGTTCTTAACTGCTCATAGGTACATTCAAGACATGTCCCAATGCTGATGTACATTGATAAAACAGTAAAAAGGAAAAGCTTCAGAAACATACTTGCTTCCTGATAGTTAATGGAATTGGCAGAGATGGCAAAATTGGCTGTTTTAATGAAAGAAGGTATTTAAAAAACAACAACTTGGAAGCCACTTTTGCTTCAGACAGAAAGAAATGACCCATTGCATGTAGGGGAATCAATGCATTTTATTCTCCCCCTTAAAATCTGAGCAGGATTCATTCTATCCTGGATTGGGACATGCCTTTCATCCACATCTAAATCGGTGTAATTCTTCCTTTCTTGATCTTGCCAGTAGACTTTAGGTTACAGAATAAAAGGGTGAGAAGGCTTCTTCAATGATAAGACATTGCTGGCAGTTTAGCAAGGTTTAATTTTCATTGCTGCCAGCAAGTCACATTACCCTGCTGAGATGTTGCCAACTTTCAAGAAAAGAAAAAGAAAAAAAGGTGGAAGGGGAGGAGGGAAGGGAGGGAGAGAGAGAGAGAGAGAGAAGACAGAGAAAGAGAGAGAGAGAGGAAGGAAGGAAGGAAGGAAGGAAGGAGAAGGAGAGAAAGAAAGAAAAAGAAAGAGAAGGAAGGAAGAAAGAAAGAAAGAAAGAAAGAAAGAAAGAAAGAAAGAAAGAAAGAAAGAAAGAAAGAAATTATTATTATTATTATTTAAGTTTCTTCCTCACCTTAAAATCATTTTCAAATGATTCTGAAATGGCTGTTTTCAATTTATCTTCAGTGAATGCTTTTGGAATGGTAAACATTAATACATTTATGACACCTGCAATTTATCAGTTTCTTCCTTTTGGTGACTCAAAATTAAGCCTTGCTTTTTTTACTTCTCTTACATTGGTAAATAAAACAGCATATTGACTGAAATACCGTTTTCTCACTTTTCCTTTTATTTTAATCCTTTTCTTTATTTCTTCTTCTTTAAAAAAACAACAACAACAACCTGACACTGTATTCTGGGTAGTTGGAAGAGATCTGAAGGCACTTGATTCACATCTCTAGAATTCCAAATGTATCACTGAGCTGATGAATTGCTAACGTGCCTGTGGGCATCTTTAACAAAAGTGAGTGGTGCCTCTTTTCAAGATATTTACATTACAGAGCCGATGCCCTGGGAATCTTGGCATTGAAGGCTATTGACTATTGAGCCTCTATAGTTAGGATAGCTCTGGCTCTTTATTCATTTTGGGCTTTGTTCTACTCTACTGTAGCCTATATCAGCATTTCAAACATTTGATTAGGGTGCCTTTTAGAAAAGATTCACTAAAAACAAATAATACTCTGCTGAAATCATCTATATTTTCTTCCCTTGTGAAAGAAAAAAAAAACTTCTATTTTATTGCTCATCCTCAGGGTGCTTTTGAAATTCTTAGAATTCCTTTTGTTCAGCAAAATGCCACAGAAAGTGTTTCTTTCAGTTGCATGTCTCTCGCTCACCCTGTAACTATTTAGACTCTTAACCCTTCCTGATTTTAAAAAGCACTGTGGAAAGAACTCCTGTATGGATTTCTTCTTCTTCAGGATTTATTGGAAAGGTAGCAAGTTAGGGTTTAGATTTGTTCTTTTATTTTTTTCAATGAAAGGGGGGACCCTCCAAAAATATCTTTTTTCCTTCCCATAATGCCCTGTTTTGGGGGTTTATCAGCAGTGCTGACCCCAGAAACCCCTCTGCCATCAATATATGACAGTGATCTTTCCATTGGTGTCAACAGAAATTGTCCCTGGTAGGGTAAAATCACTACTTGGTTCACTTTGGGCTGATGGTCCCTAGAACTGCTCTATATATCTCTTCTGTATTAGTACATTAGTTAAGAAAAAGTGCATAGGGCAAAGTTAAAATACATAGACTATATCAAAGTTAAATGAGAGAGAGAGAGAGAATATTTGTGTGTGTGTATATGCATTTGCAGTGAAAACATTAAATAAGTAACAGTAACTGGCAATAGCTTATATTCATGTGTATTTGCATAAATTAATTTTACTGCATTTTTAGGGATCTAAAGATGTGGCTTTTAAAAATTGACATCTCTCTACATCTTCAAACTACTTTTGTTCCTTTTTTTTTTAGCAAAGATATTTTCCGATGTGACTCTGTAAGAAAGAGAACAGCATATTTTATATTGAAAAAGCACCTTGGAGACTAAAGATAGAGATTGGTTTATGGTCGTCTTGGCTTACTATGGTAATTGGGATTGGAATTTCCATCACTAAATGATGCAGTGTTAAAGTGTGATATCACATGATCACATTGCTTATTGACAGCAATTCCACTAGCTTGTTGGTGTTATTAATTGAGGACCATAAGTTGTTCAGTGAAGATCTCACAAGACATCACTTACAACTTCCTCCTGGCTTCCCACAAACAAAGTCAATGGAGAGTCTAGCAGGAAGTTGCAAGTAGGTTGGAGAGCAAGTGAGGGTAGAAGGCCAAGCACATGGACTACAGAGGAGTTGCTTTGGGACTATGAAAGTATGTGCAGGCTGGGGAGGAGTTGTTACATGGCCATCTGAATGTGGCTGATGGAGGAATGGGTGCTCAGATGTGCGACCACTCACTACAGGGTATGTGGTACTTGGAATTTCATACTCTGTAGCTGGATTCCTTGAGAGAAAAAGTGATAGAAGCAAATTGCAGCCTCCCCTGCCAGCTTCCCCATTGACTTTTCTTGTTGAAAGCTGGCAGGGAAGGTAGCAAATAATGATTACATAATCATGTGGTGCTGCAACTGTCATAAGTGTAAGCCAATTGCCAAATGCCCAGATTGCAATCTAATGATCACAATAGCCAGAATTTTGAGGATCGGTCAGAATGGAATGGAATGGAATAGAATACTTTATTGGCCAAGTGTGATTAGACTACAAAGAATTTGTCTCTGGTGCATAAGCTCTCAGTGTACATGCAAAACAACAAAGGAATAATCATAACAAAGGATAATAAAATTATTATCTAATAATAATTATTATTATCTAATAATAATTAGAATAGTGGTGCAGTGGTTAGAGTGCAGTACTGCAAACTACTTCTGCCGACTGCCAGTACCTGCAATTCGGCAGTTTAAATCTCACTAGACTCAAGGTTAACTCAGCCTTCCCAACCTTTCTTCTGAGGTTGGTAAAATGAGGACCCAAATTGTTGGGGGCAATATGCTGACTCTGTAAAACTGCTTAGAGAGGCTGTAAAACACTGAAAAGCAGGGGTGAAATCCAGCAGGTTCTGACAGGTTCTGGAGAACCGATAGTGGAAATTTTGAGTAGTTCAGAGAACTAGTAGTGGAAAATTTGAGTAGTTCAGAGAATTGGCAAATACTACCTCTGGCTGGCCCCAGAGTGGGGTGGGAATGGAGATTTTGCAATATTCTTCCCCCTGGAGTGGGGTGGGAATGGAGACTTTGCAGTATCTTTCTCCTGCCAAGCCCACCAAGCCACAACATGCCCATTAAGCCACGCCCACAGAACTGGTAGTAAAAAAAATTGGATTTTACTACTACCCCAATCCTAAACAATTCTGCTCAATTTCTGTCAGTTTCTCTGCTTTGTGAATATACATGCATACATATACACATACAAAGACAGGCATATAAACAACCACTGGTTCTGTTGTTGTTTTTTTAAAAAAAGGACAAATCTATATGAGATAGGAAGATCAGGCCAGAATCAATATTTGTAATGTTCTATGTTTGCTCTATTGTATCACTAAACTACAGCTTTTCTCTCAAAGACTGCCTCCATTTTACTGCATTATACTATTTGTCCATCTAATCCACCCATCTTTTGATTTTGTAAATATGCCAAAGTTTTAGCCATATTTTACAATCAATTTATCTGGAATGGGGTCCCTCTATAAAGCATAAACTCTATTGTTAATGTCTCTTGAACTCCCTACATATGTTTCCTATGGGCAGAATGGCATCTGCACACTCAAACTTTCTGTAGGCTATGTATTATGGCACTTGTAGTTCCAAGCCAATGGCAGTAAACAGTTCAAACAACTTGCAGAACTTTAGCTGGCACATTGATAAAGTCACTGAAATCAAGTCAGGGAATGGAAAATGCCTCAGGATATAGTCCATCATACAGACTGCTTAAATCCCAGTTAACTCACTTGGATGTAACAATTTAAGTATACATTGGATTTAAACCTACCAATAACCTTGATCTTTTTCAACCTCACATAGAATCAGATAAAAAATGCCAGCAACAAGCTGTACATGATGGCTCTATGATATTCAGTCCATTTAGATGAGCTATTTGCAGAAAGCAAGATAATTTAATGCATATTTCCAAATGATGCACAGTTGTTTGCTCTGTGTTTTCTCCTCACATCATTAACTGAGAGAATGAGAACATCAAATGTTGTTCTCCTCCAGTCCTTTTGAGTTTATGATACATTTCCAAATAGAAATTTATTTTTGATTGAATGGCACATCTAAATACACTAGGAGCAATTATTGCATTCATACTCTAATTGGTTTCCAAATCTGATGTCTTTTGAAGAATGTGATTTGATTGAGATAAACATATACTGCAAACTTCCCCAACCAAGGGCCCTCTTAGTCAGATTCCAACTGCATTTTCACTGCTGATTATGCAGTTTCCACAGATCTGGTGGACATCAAAAGTAAGAAAAATAAGGCTTATTTTGAAATATACTCATTTTTATTTTTTATTATTTTTTTATTATTATTATTATACATAGCAGTGTTAAATCACAGCTCCCCTTTGTTTAGCTGGTGTTGGCTTTAATATGCATTGGGTTCTTCCCAAGAACCAAGATGTTGTGATGTATCGGCATAATATATGTGTTGATCCAACCAGTATGGCCTTTTGTAATTGACCAATGGACATTTTGTCAATGTACTTTTTCCAAGTGCTGTTCAATTTTTTTTTTTTTGCTATGGCATATATTGTGCCAGTAATCACTGGGACAACCCCAGCCAGTTTATGCCATAATCTTACAATTTTGATTTTTAAATATTGATATTTTGTGATCCTCTCCAGTTCTTTATCTTTGTTTTATCTTTTCACTTTGTCTCTGTTACTGTTACTATTATTTTATGGCCTCCCTCTCCCCAAAAAACTAAAATCTGGAAAGTTTTCTTCCCCCACATTGTTCCTGGAATATACCGTATTTGAGATATGGGTATAACCATTTAGAAATTAACAGAAAAACCTATTGTGCAAAGAACAAATGTTCGGAAGCAGCTCAAAATTCCAAGGCAATAATATAAGGTCAAATTTCTGTGCACACATATAAAATACAGAATACACATATTGGGAATCGTAGAGAAGAAGAGAGATTAATAGACAAGGCAAACTCCATTATTAGAGCAGTCATTTCAAGCAATGGATCCTGGAAATCAAAAACAAGGTATTAAAAGAAATAGCTGATATATATCCATCACAACACAGGATGTCTGCTAATTTCTGGTTCAGAGGAGAACATTGCTCCATTGAACCACTCCAATCACATGGTGAAAGAACATGTCAACTTGTTACTTGATCAGGCAACAAAGTGTTTCGGCTGGGCGAGATGGATATTGGAGATTCTTTCCTAGACAATGTGCTACTGCTGCCTCTTTTGTATAGATGTTACACAGTAACAATGCATCACATGATAATATCATTATGATTATAAAAAAGTCTCTTGATAAGGCACTGTTGGAAGAGGCTTCCAAATAGTCAGAAGAGGGTTCTGCTGTTTGCTTCGCAAAGCATCTTCAAAGTGATGCATCATTGAAGCAAGAATTCTCATACAGATTTGCACAGCTGTAATGGTCACTCTAAAATAAAACCCACTGACTTTACTCTAACCAACTCCCAGGTGTATAGATAGGAGATGAATTTTGAATTATCAAAACTCACTAGGTTACCATTTTATCCCTCATCTCTCTTCTAATTCCATTTCACAATTCTACCCATGGTTGGGTAGTAGATGGAGCCTAGATATGTCTACATTCATTCCATTTCCAAAAATGCATGCAGCAGCAACATCTGCAGCTCCATATTTAAGATAGATGGTCCAGAACTGTCTTCATCTGAAGCCTTAATCTGATTTATATTTATTGCTACATGCATTCCTTGAGATCTAAAGTCTCCCAGTGGAAATATTGTCCCTGCAACATATATGGAAAGAAATCAGCTAGGAAGCCGAAAAATTTTCTGTTGATTTCTATGTACCCAGGCTTTGAGAGCTGGATCATACCCAGATACTACAAGATTCTTTTATATCTTGTAGTGATGACCCTCCCACCACCATTTGCTTCTAAGAACTTACTTTGGCAATCTCAAAAAGAATTATTTCCACAAACAAGGTGCTCTCACAGAAAAGGAAGCATCCAATCTATTTGTTTATACCATCATAAAAATAATGCTAAGTGACAGAACAGGGGAGAGAAGGAAATAACTCGTTATATTTTATATTGAGGAGGCAGATAGCAGAAGAAACAAACCAGAAAAAGTAACAACACTCCTACACATTCTGCTGTCTTTTGTAGAAATATGGAATATGATAATGAAAGGACAAATATTACAGTTTTTTTTCTTCTTCTTCCCTGTAAAATAATATGTGGGATGTAGCAACCAAATAACGATGAAGAACTCATTAGCTCTCAGGTTTTGCAAAATGCCCTAGTGTGAGAGAACAAAGCTAAAAGGAGTAAATTATTGGATAGCAGGTGGCAAGTACAGATTTAAATCACATACATTTCATTTGGAAGTTTAAATCTGAATTGCAACTTTAATACCACAGAACCTGAAGAAAAAACAAGGATTCTGGGCCCTAAAATTTAGACAGACGAAACTGATAATTGCATTATTGTCCAGCAATGGGATGAAACTAGCAAATGTTTAGGTTGTCATGTTCCAAACCGTGGGTTTTAAAGAAATTACCGGTAAGCCAGTTAATTTACAATTATAAGAAGGCCAATAGTAAATTCACATCTTGGTCCGAACATTTCCCTCAAGAACATTTATTTCTGCAGTATGGGCTATGCTTATGTTATATAGGGAAAAAGGAAAGAGGAAACCAAGCAATTTTTTTTTTTAAAAAAGATATTCATATTAACCACATATTACTGCCCCCTTAGTTCAGTTAGTCAACTATTATTGATAGCAGCATTCGTGAACATCCCATAAATACATGGGATCAGAATTCTTAGTCAGACTGCACAATCATGGGCCCCAAATACTGAGACGATATCACACCTCATCTGTCCTAACCTTCATTTTTCAAGCTGAATTATTTCCTAGTTGTGTCTGCAATTATTGTGAAAACAATTTGATAAGTGAAAGATAGTATTTTTTTTTAATCCAGTGAATAATTTAATGCTAATTCTCATAACTTAAGCCAGTGATGGCTAACCTTTTTGCCATCCACACATGCACGCATGCCCCCCTGCTCCCCTTTGCTACCGCTCCTGATGGCCTGTTTTTCTCTCTCCCCAAGCTCCTAGAAAGGCTCTGCTTTGGGGAGAGAGAAAAATGGGCCTTCCCCACCCACCCAG
>JANHFM010007954.1:18033-31262 GCA_032468115.1 Grayia smithii | reverse complement strand
GTTCCCTATGACTATCATTAAGTGTTGTACCTTATGATTCATGCCAAATGTATCTTTTCTTTTATGTACACCGAGAGCGTATGCACCAAGACAATTTCCTTGTGTGTCCAATCACACTTGGCCAATAAAGAATTCTATTCTATTCTATTCCAAATCTGCATAATACAGTTCTTTAAGGTCAACCTCACCATCTGCATTGAAGTCTATTCTAGAAAGAGCCATGGAAACCCTCAGGAGCCTCCCTAGCTTTAACCACATAGAGAGCTTTGGGAGCAGAAGGCTCCAGCACCCAAATCTTGTCCCTCCAAAGATTATCAGGTGTCACTGACTGTAGAAGTCAAATGCAAGCCTTTTTCAAAAGGCTGAAACATGATCCAAGGTGCCTTGGTCTAGAATTCATGTCAGAATGAGCAAAGGGTTCACCCAAACTGTCTCCAGATAAATGCAGACTACCTGAAGAAGGTCCACCACTAATGGTGAAGGCTGAAGCCCTCAAAGACCACAATCAAAACTCTGGAGATTCATTCAAAATATAAGCGGCAATGTCTTACGAATTTACTATGTAAGAACAGGAAATATGCCTGGGTGGAACCCCTGGATCTGACACATAAATGGGGTGTGATTAGTGTATTCTGCAGTAGCTGATCTTTATCATCAGCTGATTTACATCTGCAATAAAAAACTTATCGGAGCCTCCCCCTTGAGTCACACGATGTGTGTTTTGTGTTTCTAGAATGATTTATTGTTGTACCCAGGGACGCTCTGACCTGCCTGCTGAGATGTTAAAAGGTGGAGAGAAAAATGGCTCTTCCACCCTTGCTGCCATGAAATTAGGACCTTAAAATGGACCACAGTATGCCACCACCTTGCTTCAGCTGTTTTCCCAGTCATAGGTCTAGTCTTACAAAGAGAAGGACCAGGGCTGACTTGATAGCAGTGTTCCAATATTTGAGGGGCTGCCACAGAGAAGAGGAAGTCGACCTATTCTGCAAAACATCTGAGTGCAGGACAAGAAGTAACAGATGGAAACTTATCAGTGAGAGATCCAACCTAGAACTAAGAAATTTTCTGACAGGGAGAACAATTAATCAGTGGAACAAATTGTCTCCAGAAGTTGTGGATGTCCATCACTGGAGGTTTGCAAGAAAATATTTGCCTGATTTGAGCAGGAGGTCAGACTAGAAGACCTCC
This sequence comes from Grayia smithii, assembly GCA_032468115.1. Lineage (NCBI taxonomy): Eukaryota > Metazoa > Chordata > Lepidosauria > Squamata > Grayiidae > Grayia > Grayia smithii. Next base: position 30,071 of record JANHFM010007954.1, on the reverse strand, counting down.
AACTCTGTTTTTCTATGTTATGTTATGTAATTTTAGAATTCAACATATTGCAAGCAGTGAGAACTGAAGGTAGTCAGGTTAGTATTCCAATTTTCAAGAGAGACAATTTCAGTAAGTAAATGAAAAATAGTAGGAAGGATTTCAAGGATGGAAATTTTGCAGTGATAAATAGTTCAGCAAGGTTGGAAATTTTAAACAAGATCCAAATAATATCAAAGAGGAAAAAATGGGAGAGCTGATGAAACTGGCATTATTGTATAAAGAATTCACTAAGAAACTGAGAAACAAACAAAAGGGATAAATTTAAAAAATGGAAAGCAGAGAGCAGATTAGCAAACGCAGATAATTGGATATCTTGAATCTGAAAAGATCGCATCATCATGAACTGGGGAAGTGGGTTGCAAAAGAGAATACTGAGGATGGTTTCAGTAAGGCCTTTGATAATGTAGATCACACCCTTCAACTTGGTAAAGTGGAATAATATGGGATGAATAGTCTCACTACCAGATGAATTTACAGTTGGGCTGAAGAACCATAGTCAACATGTGGTCCTTTACGGGTCTATGTCCACATGGAGGAAAGTATGCCCTGGCGTTCTGTGGATTTCTGTACTGGGCCATGTATGTGGCAGAAAAATCTGGATGCCCAGATAACAAAAGCAGTTGGGACCTACCTTGGCAGTAGTATGTGTGAGAGAGCTCTGGGTGTCCTAACAGACCGAGTGTGTTATAGTGGTCAAAAGAACTGATGCAGTTTTGGACACAGCAACAGAGATACAGTGTCAAGTTCACAGAAGGTGATAATAGTTGGAAATTGTGTCCATTTTTGCTTGTACAGTATAAGAAAGATGCTGAGGAACTGGAATGAGTGCTAAGAACAGCAACAAAGATGGGTGACCAGCTTGGAGGTGAAATCCCAAGAAGAGGAATTGGATGCCAGCTGAGCGGAAGCATGAAGGCATCCCGAAAGACTGGAAAGGCTGTCGCAAGGAAGGAGAAATAAGACTTTTCTCCAGGGTAGATGAGGACAGCAAGTCTCTTTGCCGTGCGCTGGGCAGTGGCATGGCTCGGCCACTGCAGCCAACCAAGGCTTCAGAGATGGGGTGGCCACGAGTTCTGTCGAGAACCAGCCTGCTTGTCAATGGACCCAGGTCAGGGTTGTCCCAAAGGTGCTTTTTCTAAAAGGCAACTGCACTTCCTTGGTTTTTTCCTTTGAAAACATTTAGCTTCTCATCCAAGAAGCTTCTTCAGTTTTGAAACAAAACATTTTCAAAGAAAAAACCAAGAAAGTCCAGTTGCCTTTTGGAAAAAGCATTTTTGGGACAACAGATCTGCTTTTTTCCGGCCTCTTCTTCTCCTGCTTGAACTGGGCCGGTTGGCTGGCTAGGACTTTACTGCTGCAGCAGACCTACTGGGGTGGAGTTATTTGTCTTCTGGAGATGGTTGGGGCTTATTGGGGTAAACCTCTACCATCTGGTGTTCCCACAGAACATTCCCCTGCTCTTTGACCTAGATCAGTGTGTTGTGTGTGAAGAGGGGCACTGCCATTCATCACTCCACAATGCACACAGCCTTGCCCACAATTATCACTTGGGAGTTCACCTTTGGCCTCCCTGCCATCCCCAGCTAGATTGCAATCTTCCTGTATTTAATGGCAACAGGAAACAAAACTATTTACTTTTTTATTAGCAATAAAGTAAAACTGTAAAATGTAATTTTGTACAGAGCAAATGCCAATTGCATAGAGAAGGAAATAAACTTTATAGGTTGCAAAAAGCTCTTTTAAGGTGGAACAGCCCAAGGCCCCCCAAATGATGTCAAAACTGACAGGCAGGGAGGGGAAGGGAACCTCAAGTCATCTTGGAGGGAAACTAGGGAAAGGGGAGAGCCAGACCTTGCCTTGGATGAATGCAGGGAAATTTGGGCAGCAGGTCATGGCTAGAAATCTGAAGGGAACAAGCCAGGATAGGGTTGTGAAAGCAAAAGGCTGAGTGGGCAGCTGATAGGGAGGAGGCCAAACTGTAGTCTTGGCCTCTTGGAGTACGACTAAGAGGCAGGGAACCCAAAGCCCAGCATGGCTCAGGTGGAAAGTAAGGTCTGGGAAGGATATTGTTCCTCCCCAGATGGCTGAGAAAAAAGAGGCAGCCCAGATCAGGACTGATAAGGGTGGCGTCAGAGCCCACATCACCACCTGGCATAGATTGGGCTCTGCAAGGTCAGCAGAAGTCTGTCTCATGGCACTTGAAGGAGCTGGCAAAAGAAGGTGCCTGCAGGGGTGAGAAGAAGAGAACCCCAATATTCAGAAAGGAGAGGTGATGGTTTCCTGTCTGTATTGGGCAAGGCACTGCCTGGGAGCATTTAGAGAAGAAAGCTTCCATTACCAGCAGTTTGAAGTTTTCTCTTTTGATGTCTGGCAGGATGACTTGCTTATAGATCAGGGGAATGCTATGGATGTAGCATATCTTGAACTCTGTAGAAACCAAACCTCACAATATCCAGACCAATAAACCTAGGCTGGGCAGTAGCGCAATGTGGCTGATTTGCAACTGCACCCAAATGGTTTTACATCAACCCAAGTAGGACTTCCCAGAGTCTGCAATTTTAAACGCCTTTTTTGATAGAGTTACTAGCTCATCGGCTCCCACGAACCAAGCGTCTCTAAATCTTGCAAAGTCTGTGACTTCAAATATTCTTCATAAAATAGTGAATGTAAGATACATTATCCTACTGTTAAATGAACTCACAGTTAGCTGAATGACTGAACTCAGGAGGGTTCATTAATGGCTTGTAGGGTGCCAGAAGGCTGATGAGGTCCTCTCAAGCCACGACTGCCATCTGCTTACCAACAGAAGCCATAGGAAAGATTCCCAAATCATGGACATGCTTCTTCATGGGGAGGAATTCTTTCAGAGCTGGTACACAAATGGTTTTTGAATGAACAGTAATTTGGTCTTACTGGGATTTAGCTTCAGTCTGTTTTTTCCTTCCAAATCTGCAAAGCAGGGGTGAAATCCATCAGGTTCTGAAAGGTTCTGGAGAACCGGTAGTGGAAATTTTGAGCAGTTCGGGTGGTAAGAATGAAGATTTTGCAGTATCCTTCCCCTGCCACGCCCACCAAGCCACGCCCACAGAACCGGTAGTAACAAAATTTAGATTTCACCCCGACTTAAGCTCCACTTATCTTGGCAGCTACACTTCCTCCTGTCTTTCAAGGCCATTCCTTACTGCCAAAGAACACCAGCAAGTTGCAGGATTTCTATGTTATCATGGTTCAAGACTAAATCATAGGCAGCAATGTAGGGAGGTACTGTTGCCTGTTTGAACTGGGCCCTGTTTTCTCTCGGAAAACGGCAAAAAGAAATCTGCAAATCCTGGTCACTGCATGGGAAACTGCAACCAGTTGTAAATGCAAGGAAGTTGCCAAGTGCCCCAAATGCAACTGTGTGTGTGTGTGTGTGTGTGTGTGTGTGCATGTGTGTATTGTAAGTAATTTTTTAAAAATCCATTGTATTTTGAGTGGTCCTTAAGCAACCAATTGTTGAGTGCGGACTACCTGTAATGAAACATTCCCAGATCCTCACTTTGTTTATGCCATGCTTGATTAGTTAAGCCTACAGTAGATTCAATTTCGTACTATTTTTTGCAATGGCAATTTGGCACAAGGCAGACATTATTTCACCCAATGAGAAACCAGGAACTAATAACATCCATGATACCATTTAATAAAGCTTGTTCCCAGGCAAATGAGAGGAGCATCCTCTGGAGTCAAATGTGCCACGAGATGATGTACATGCCACTTGTCCTCTGGGAAGAGGTGCGTATGACAGCAATTGTGCTTTTCTTAATCGATCGTTTTTAAACAATGTTTTATTGTTGTTTACCACCCATAATCATCTGGAATCAAGTGCCTTATAAAATACGTTGATGGGTATGGAAGAAGGGAGGGAGGGATGTTTGGTTGCTCATTTATATGTTATTGATGGGATAATTTTTACATTATGACTTCCAATGGCTCTTCAATACTTTTGAAGTGGATATTTGCCTCCAATCCTCCTGGCAATTATTTCATCACTTCTCTTCATGTATCAGAATAAATGACCTATTAGCGTTTGCACATTTCAGACTCCCATTAACACCGCATTGACTTGTGCCTAGCAGTGGTTCTGAGGAAGCCACACATTTATCATGTGTTGGATTACTGCAAAGGAAAACATAATCTTGGTTTTCACATAGCTGAACTATGAAACTCTTAGGAAAGACCACTAGTGAACTGCAACCGTCACAGGCAATGAATGTGGGGAAAACTCCTCCAAAAACCGAGTTTGTTGAGTGGATTCTGGGGCAAGCTTCAGGCATACACTGGCTTCCGTCGTGCTGTGGTTGTGGTTGTTTACCCTGAAGTGTTCTTTGGCTGGGTGGATTGCTACCATAAACTGGCGCTTGAAAGTCTCACTTAGGGCAATGTAGAGGAAAGGATTGATGCAGCTGTTGGCGTAGCCTAAGCTGATGGCAAAGTTGTAGGCATAGAAAAAGGCAACAGAAGGGGTGCCTATTCCCAAATGGGCCAGCTGAAGGATATAGAAGGGTGCCCAGCAAATGAAGAAGGCCGAGCAGATGGCAACAGCCATCCGAGTGACCTTCTTGGTACGAGCTCGGAGACTTCTCTGTGGTAAGGGCACAACAGTGGTGGCCATATGCTGGAGGATTTTAAAATACACCACGCATATGATGATCAGTGGAATTGCAAAAGCTAGCATGAACTGGTAGATGGTGAACCAGTAGACATCAGTCTTGGGATTGGGCAGCAAAAGAGCACACCGGACAGTCCCATCATCCAAAGGCATCAGTCCTGCATACATCCACACAGGGATGATGGTCAGAAATGAGAGGAGCCACACCACGCTGATAACCAAGGTTGCTACACATGGAGTTCGGACATAAGTGGATCTCAGAGGATAGACCGTGGCCAAGTAACGATCTAAGGTCATGACTGTCAGGATGTTGGTGCTCGTAATCTGACTGTGGGTGTCCAGGGCAGTGATGATAGTGCACAATGGAGCTCCAAAATACCAGGATCCATTGCCAAGGAGTTGATGGATGAGAAAGGGCATGCCCAGCAGGAATAGCAAGTCTACAATGGAGAGGTTGAAAATGAAGATATCAGGCACCGTCTGTTTGCACCGAAGCTTCTTCTTTTTGATGATGGTGTAGATTACAATAAGATTCCCAACTATGCCAAGAAAACAAATGATGCCAAACAAGCTAGGCATGATCACATTGGTGTAGGGAGCTGTCCTTTCCAACCCTGATCAAAGAAAGAGAGAGAGGGAGAGGGAGAATAAGAAAAAGAGGGAATAAGAAAAAGTAGTTCAAATAATCATTCACAATAGAATTAGAAAAACAATTCAAAATTACATCCAACTCATTATGAGGGCTACCCAAGAAAAACCACATACAGTACTCATATAATATGCTTCCTAAAAGCAAGGAGGCTTGGAGTCCTCTGTACTAATAGGAGCTAATGTTTCACAAGGAACCTTCTCTGGTACCAATTTGGAACTAAGATGTCCCACAAAGTGAGGGCTACCACCAAGCATGCTTGTCACCTGGCTTACACCGCATGAACACAGGATCAGTCAAATTCTAATAAGCTGGGGGAAGTGGGGAATGCACAGAAATATTTGAAAGCAGCAGATGTCAGAGCATCTAATCTCAAAGGCTGGACAGGATCAAAGTGATTTCCCTGCCAAAAACTTTCTTGTCCAGATCATTCATTTTCATGAACCTAAAATATGCCCATCTTGAGTAACATTTTGAATATAGAGATCTCTTTTGTAATGTTCAAACGGTTCACAGAAAGCAGATGTCAGGCTCCTGTGTCTGCAGGAGCTTAATGACAAAATATACATGAACTAAGTGAAGCTTTTCCTGGCATAGAAAACTAAAGATAAAATCATAACTCAGTAGCAGTCCTGCATTCAGTCTAGGGGTGAAATCCAGCAGGTTCTGACAGGTTCTGGATAACCGGTAGCGGAAATTTTGAGCAGTTCGGAGAACCGGCAATTACCACTTCTGGCTGGCCCCAGAGTGGGGTGGGAATGGAGATTTTGCAATATTCTTCCCCCTGGAGTGGGGTGGGAATGGAGATTTTGCAGTATCCTTCCCCAGCCACACCACCAAGCCACGCCCACCAAGCCACACCATGCCCACCATGCCACACCCACAGAACCTGTAATAAAAATATTTGGAGTTCACTACTGCTGTAAAGCCGTATATAAGTCTAAGCGCTATTACTAGTGCTATTCCTATAATAATGATATCAATAGAGAAGATAGTGGAACAGATGAGAAGGATAAAAGTAATATAGCCATACCAAATAAGTAATATCCTTAGCATAACACAGAGTGGGGAAATTAAGTGTTCAGCAGAGTGATATCATGAGGAAAAAAACTGTCTCTGGATCTAGTTGCAATGCTCTGTAGCAGCAATCTGAGGGGAGGAGGATGTTACGGGTTTGTAGATATTTTCTCAGCCCTCTTTCTGACCTGTGTGGTACAGGTACAAGTCCTCAATGGGAGGCAGGTTGATAGCAATTGGTTTTTTTTCTGCAGTCCTAACTATCCATTGAAGCTTGTACCTGCCCTGTTTGGTTGCTATGCCAAACCAGATAGTTATAAAAGTAGAAGTGACAGACTCATAAGTATAAGTACTAATACTTGCAACTATATTCATATTGCAACTTTAAACAGTCACTGAACAAGTGATTGTTAACCAAGTACTACCTGTAGTTATTGGCACTAAGTGGTGGACATTTCTGCTGTGACCATCTGGTCCATGAGGGTGTGTGTGTGTTGGGGGGGGGGGGAGAAAATTAGTCTTGGCTTGTATTAGATTTGCCCAGCTCTTCCTCCTGGTCCGTGCCTAATATTTCTTATGTGTTCCCCAAGATATTATTTGATACTATTCTCACCAAAAGTCAGAGAGTGCTCATAATGTATAAACAGTGATATGTGGATTCAGCCCATAAATTTTGATTAAACAGTGGTTAGGCCATATGCCACAGCAGGTGAGTGGAGGAGAAGGAAAAGATAGCAAAGATCCTCCTGTATTCAAGTATGATATTAACATATTTGTTCTCTTTTTTAAAATCAGTTTTGGATGGATTCTGAGCACACCACAATTTTGAGGTTTGCCAAATATCCCCTGGGAGAAAAGAGCAGATGTTTTGCTGTACTTTGCTCCTTAACGGAAAAGCACAATTGTTTTTATTCTGTTCTGGTTTTTAAGTACTTAAAAATTAACTACTAGAACATATGATAGCAATAATGGGATCTTTAAAAATGGTTGGGCCAAATTTCATAAAAATTGGAATAAAAATAAATACCTGCCCTATAAAGAGCTTTTACATTTCAATTCTAAACAGATGCACTTTCAGCTAAACCCAATGATTTTGTATGTGGTCTATTTCCAAGAAAGTGTCAGGCTACTGAAACCTTCATTGAGCTGTTTTTCAGCCAGCTCTTTAGAAGATGCTACAAATTCTCCACTGTGGCAACAGTACTAGTTAGAAAGAATCTTCTGATTCCTATGCACGGAGTTGGTCAATTCATTTGACCCACCTTTTAATAAAATAGGGTAGGAAATAAAAAAGAATGGCTGCAGGATTTGGATTTGGCTAGTCTAAAGAAAAGAAGAATTGGGCTAACATGATAGCAGTATTCCAGTGCTGTACAGCCATCTTAAAGCAGTTTACAGAGTTAATCTATTGCCCCCAACAATTTAGGTCCTCATTTTACCCACCTTGGAAGGATGGAAGGCTGAGTCAACCTTGAGCCTGCCGAGATTTGAACTGCCAAATTGCAGGTAGCCTACAGTCAGCAAAAGCAGCCTGCAAAACTGCATTGATAGCAGTCTTCCAGTATTTGAGAAGCTGCCACAAAGAAGAGGGAGTTAAATTATTCTCCAAAGCACCTGAGGGCAGGACAAGAAACAATGGTTAGAATCTAATCAAAGAGAGAAGCAACCTGGAATTAAGGAGAAGCTTCCTAACAGTGAGGACAATTAACCAATGGAACAGCTTGCCTCCAGAAATCATGGGTGGTCCATCACTGGATGTTTTTAAGAAGAGTCTAGACAGTCACTTATTTGAAATAGTATAGGTTCTCCTCCTTGAGCAGGGGACTGGACTAGAAGACCTGCAAGGTCCCTTCCAGCTCATTCATTCTATTCAGATATTTTCTTCCTCTCTGGAGCTATGCTTTGGTTGTACCTGTTATGCAATTGTATTATATAGTTCTTTATTGCCTCCTTAAAAGTTATTTTTCTCCCTTGAAATGTTGTTTGTTCACTCTTCTGTAAGAAACTGTTGTTTTTCTCTCTCTTCCCTGTCCCACATTGCTTACTTAAGAAGCAAGAATCACCAATAATGCTTGGAGCTACATCTTATTTGTCTCAGCTGCTTTGAATTTTTGTCTTCTCATGTTTATTCTTCCTAGTGTAATTTTAGTGACAAGGTTCTTAATAGTGGAAAATAATGTCTATTAAATCAGCAGCTACAAATAAAAAAAAAACCCTGTTTCTCCATTTTGTATCCCATCGTATGGGGCTTATACTAAGTCTTCCTTCCTTCCTACCTGACATGGTAAGAAAAAAAATCATGTCAGTATTTAGCAATCTTAGAAAGGCTCTGGAACCTTCAAAAAGAGGTTTCCTATGATCCTGGGGCTGCAGGTTACCTCCCCCACTTAAAGTAAGTGATGAAGACACACTATTAACCTTGGACTGAGGAGACCCAGATTCACTTCTCCATTCAGGTATTAACTTCATTGGATACTTGTAGTTCAGTAAAACATTTACTGAAGGGAAATCACAACCAACTTCTTCATAAGATATAAAAATCTTGGGATAAACAGCATTACCACCAGATGATTTCAGAACTGGCTGACAAACCACACTCAAGATGTAATGGAATTACAGCAACATGGAGGGGAGTATGCAGTGAAGTACTCCAAGGTTCTGTCTTAGGCCTAGTACTTTTCAATATCTTGATAAACAATTTAGGTGATGGGGTAGAAAGGGAAGTTATCAAATTTGCAGATGACACCAAGCTAGAGGGTATAGCCAATACTTTAGAAGATGGGTTCACGATAGAGAAATATCTTGACACACATGGACTGTAACAAAAAAGCAACATAGATGACTAGGTGGCTGGAAGCTAAATTATATGAAGAACAGTTGTAGGAATTGGGTGTGTCTAGTCTAGTGAAAAGAGAAACCTTCAGGTGACATGAAAGCAGTGTTACAATATTTGAGGGACTGCCACAAAAAATTAGGGGATAAACTAGTTTTCCAAAGCACCTGAAAGCAGGGCAAGAAACAATGGATGAAAACTATTCAAGGAGAGAAGCAATCTTGAATTAAGGAGAAACTTTCGTATAGTGAGAATAATTAACCAGTGAAACAGCTTGCCTTCAGAAATTGTGAGTGCTCCATCACTGGAAGCTTTTAAGAAGACACTGGACAGTAATTTGTCACAAATTGTATAGGGTCTCCTGCGTGAACAGGGAGTTGGACTAGAAAACCTCCAAGGTCCCTTCCAATTCTGTTATCTTCCAGTGTATTTTCAAGGAGAAACAACTGGGTAACATTCAGGATGTTACTGACCTCTCTAGTTTTTTATTCCTACCTCTTGATTACATGATTGACAATGCAGCATATGCAACTTATTCATTTACAACAAAATGAAAGGAGAGAAACATATAATACAATTCAATGCTTATGTTAGTTTGATCATTTTTATGATTTGTTTGGGACTTTTAAAACAGGAAACAGTAAATATCTATTTGAAAAAAATAAATAATTAGCTGTCATAAAGATGCTTATCATGTTCCTTTAACATATTGCAATGGGGACTCTAATGAAAGAACAATAAATAAAGATGCTTAAGTACAAGGAAGAAATTGGAGAAACATTTTTATGATAGATTCGAGCAGGCAGTATATGGATAAATATTTGGAAATTTAACAAATTAATTAAAACAAAATAAAATCAGTTTAATAAAAACTATGTTACATCAGTCACTTACGGTGACTGCAGATCACAATTACGGTTTATACCTTCTTCCAACTATAAATAAATAGTTGAATATGCCCATCTTCATCTGAGAAATATTGGAGTTAATGAAAGTAACATAATGATTTTAATTAGTTGGCAAACATATGGAACACTGATTTTTTTAAAGAAAACTCTTTGCTGCCTTTCAATATAATTGTGCTATCATAAAACTATTCCATTAACAAAAAATCATCAATTTATTATGACTTTGCATTGGTGCTTTACTTGATAGAGTAGCCTTCAGTTGTGATGTGTATTTTTGGTATGCACGTAACTATGTGTTCCTGGAAGATATGCTGAGTAGTCAGTGGTATTAATTATGCTTGCCTGAAAGTGAGAATTGACATTTCAAAATGCCCAGTTTTCTATGACTGATCATTACTTGCTTATTCAGTGTCTGTTTCCCAATTCATCCATATTTCTGAAAACTTTTCTAATATTTAAACCTCATATCTGTGAGGTTTAAAAAACAGAAATGGACTATTAATGGACTACAAAATTTAAAATTATTTCCCCCAATTCTTTCCTGTATTAGTTGTTCACTCATTGTCTTTCGGGAAAAATAAAGAAGTGTTAAATGTTTCCCTCATTTGATCAATTCCATTTTTACTACAAGATGAATATTGAAAATATTTGTTCCAAGGTCACGGTTGATCAGAAATTTAAATTCAGGCTGCCACTGTCAAACATCTGACTATGATATCTTTCCTTGTGTTTTTCCTGATTATTCCTAGTAGCTTTTTCTGTGATTTATTATTGTAATTTTTACTGATTTCTCCATTCTTCATTTTTAGTGGCTTTAATTGTAGATTTATTTGGAACAACTGTAGGACTTCCTAGAAAAGCAAACTCTAAGTTCTCTCAGATCTTTTTACATACACTAATCAATTCTCATATCTCTTAATTTTGTATGCTACATTTAGAGAGAGTCAGCAGTGGAGGAAAATATTTGGGGTTTTTTTGGGGGGTGAGAAAGGATTGCATTTTCTGCCATTGTATAATGATTTTTGTCTTTCTCTATATTTTTTTTTCAAATTACTCCTACATCATTCAAGTCACTGATTTTACTGCAGAGGCTTTGAAATATTAAATGTTCTTTCTAAATAAAGAACATATTTAAGAAGACATTGTAATTTTATTTTATTTAACTTGTCACTCAAGGAACAATATTTAAAGAACTCTTCAAAAGTTAAAATCTCAAAGGTAGATTTTTCTATATGCAATGTTCCTTTGAATGTTCCAGCATTTCAAGCTGAATAGATAAAAACCAATTATATTAAATGTTTTACAAATTAACTGGGATTTTATTGTATCAACTTGTTTGATTTTAACAGGAAACCATATTTTTATTTAATAATATCCTGATTAATCTTTAATCTGAATATAAGCATATTAATTTACAAGTAATCATTAAAATGAACCATTACTTTACTTTAGAAAGATTTTTACATGTATATAAAATGTAAAACCAAATTAAAATGTGAAATATGAATATTTACATCCTACTTAAGAAATATATTTTTGGTCCTTACCTCTTGAAATCTACTAGTAAATGTCGGAATATACTTTGACCACCAGTAATTTTTAGGGTTGTTTTGGTAATGCAAGGTTGGGCTAAAATATAGTTAAAGAAAGAAATATTTATTTATTAAATTAATTAATTTAAAAACATTGATTTAAAAACAATGATGATGATATAAAATTATTTCATATGGCAATAATTTTGCCATATTGCCATTAAAAAGTAACACTCATTGATTGTCACATCTGCAACTTTGTTTATATAGATATAAATATAGATATATGCAAGTCTTGGTGCATTCGGGTTTTTTCCAATGTAAGATTGTGAGTATCTTGGTGACATTTTGATGAGGTTCCACTCATCATCTTCAGGCTGGTGTCTTTGGCTTCATGCTTGTGCGAGCA
>JANHFM010007954.1:0-12010 GCA_032468115.1 Grayia smithii | reverse complement strand
TGATGAGAGCTAAATAGCTTGAAATAGATCTATACTAGTCTCCCTTTATTTATTTCTCAGTAAATATAAATTTCACACACACACGCACACACACACACACACACACACACACCATAATTGAATGATGGTGATTAAAAGAATTTCTATATATACATTTGATCATTGACTTTTTAACATTTTTTTTATAGAACCTTGGATAGTAACCCAGATCCAGTAATGGATCTGATTCACACAATGCCCTGAAACAGATAATTAATAACCTAGCAGTATCTTGCACATGTGAGGCTGAGATTGATTTTTGATAGTTTCTTCACAGCATACTGTGTTGTACCTTCATAGTTTGTTTCCAAACCATCCAGGTTGAAGATTGAGGTCTTAGGATGCAGTGATTGCAATGAAGAGACACTGTTGTTGTATGTCTCTTAAGACCTTTTAGTTAACCCAAAGGTGCTTTTTCAGGAGGAAAATGGACTTTTATCAAATCCGTTCCATCTGTGAAGAAATCCCAACACCGAATTGCCTCAGGAGAAGAATTAAAACCACAATTTCTTTTGTGTTGGATATTTATTCTTCTTCTGCTGCTACACTGATGTTTTCTCCTCTCTCCTAAAATATCAGTTGGTCTTTTCTTGTCATTATCAACTGCAAGCTGACACTATGATTAAAAATTTATTTTAAACTGTGTTGGAAGCTGTTAAGGTTTCCATCCCAAGTAAAGAGAGTGGAAATCCTTCTTAATTACAGCAATAAACTATTTTAAAAAAGCAAAGCCAACTTTTTAATTGTGAAGCACTAAAAGCAACATCAAAAGCCTGCAAGCAGACTCAGTAACCCATAAGGGTTCATACCACAAAACCAGATGTGGGTTTCAGAAGGTTCTGACCAGTTCTGGAGAACCGGTAGCGGAAATTTTGAGTAGTTCAGAGAACCGGTAAACACCACCTCTGACTGGTCCCGCCCCCATCTATTCTCTGCCTCCCGAGTCCCGCCTGATTGGGGATTTTGCAGTAACCTTCTCTTCAGGGGTGGGTTCTACTTACCTTTACTACCGATTCGCTTCCTGCATGCACTTTGCATGTGATTGGTGCAAGCGAAGTAAGCGAGTCCGCCGAACACATGCTCCACGCATGCATATTAACTTTTTTCCAGAAAAAACCTCAAATCAAGCGCTCTGTGCATGCGTAGAGCGCTTGTTTCAAGTTTTTTTCTAGAAAACCGCCTAGCTCCCAGCTGTGGAGAACCAGTTCGGTGACGTCACAACGTCACCGCTACCAGATCGTGCGAACCAGGCCAAACCGGGAGCAACCCACCACTGCTACTCCTGGATTGGAGAGGGAATGGAAGTTTTACAGTATCCTTCCCCTGGAGTGGGGAGGAAATGGAGATTTTACAGTATCCTTCCCCTGCCATGCCCACCAAGCCATGCCCATAAAGCCATGCCACGCCTACCAAGCCACACTCACAGAACTGGTAGTAAACATTTTTGAAACCTACTACTGATATAGAGATGCTGGTTTATCTGCTCTAAGCAGTAATTGCACCAAAATCATTATAGAAAGTGGTAAGGCCTGGACTTCTCTAAAGCAATGCAAACAGAGTAAATTTAGGCTGCCATTTCCCTTGCATCCCATAAACGGAGGGAAGGCAGAGTCTGAACCACTCTTTCCTAGTTTTCCTAGTCACAGAAATAACAGATTTAGTTCAAAAAGGTGGGCCTGACTTTCTTTAAAATATGATGATTTTGTTTTTAATTGCCAAACTTATTTTAAGCTTAAGCTTATTTTATTCGGCTTTGAAAGAGAGATGAGATGAGCTCTGAGCACTGCCCCCTGAGATGAGCACTGCCCCCTAGAGTCGGGAATGACTAGCACATATGTGCAAGGGGGACCTTTACTTTTAAGCTTATTTCAATAGATTTTGGTTATTGTCATGATATATTTTTTTTAATGGACTACTCAGAAGAATGCTTAGATGGAACGGCATACAAATCTTGTGACAAGAGCAATCTATTTATCAAACCGACACTTTGTCCTGAGCTCCCTGGAATAATCTGACTTAAAAAATAATAAGAGGTGGATGTTGTAAGTGTCATGGAAGCCCTTCCAACATAAAATCTATGTCTTATAAACCAAGGACTTAGAATTCAGGAAGTGCGTGTTCAGATTTTACATCTGCCACCTTTTGTGCTTCTATTCATCCAAGCTAGTGCTTTTGGCCAGAGTTAGGGAGAACCTTTTTAGCAAATGTCAAGACTAAATAATATGCAGTGTTAGCTCACTGAAGTGCTGTCACCATCAGTCGTTTTGCAGAGCCATTCTGCCATGAGTTCCTGGCAATTGCTTTTGAGTCTGTTGTTGTCAATGCTATGGCTAGACAACTGAGAAGGGGCATGTTAGCATCAGCAGAGTAGAAGAAGGCATGGTGGCACGTTTGCTCCATGAAGCAAAATATTCATGTTCCTTCACTCACTTCCTTTTTAGTGCTGCTATCATTTATGTCAGAACAAGGGAGGTATTTGTCACTGTTTGGCTCCTGTCAGAATTGCACATCATTTTTGAGTTACAAGGAACATTTAAATTACAAAAAAGGATGAAACCGATAGTGATTGAATGAGGAATGCCTTACAAAACAGCAGATGCACAGCAGGAAAAATGTCTTCTGCTATTGGTGACAGCAGGTGGCTATTTCCCTTTTTCCTTCTGGGAAACTATATATGTATATCTACACACACACACACACACACACACACACACACCTTCAAGTGGTCTAGTTAGCATAAGACTGGCAGACTAAAATTATTTCAGAATGTGGCACTAAAATTTAAAATATACCATAACAGAATTGCTAGGCTATTCACTATAGATTTAGCATCCTGGAGAAATTACCATAATTGCTTATAAATTTTAATATTAATTGACCTGGTCTAACTTAAAATTTTACAAATGGATGAATTTGTAATGGTTACAACACTTACAAATAAGTTGCAAATATAATATAATATAATATTTATATTATATTTCCCAGTTCAATATACATTTAAAATAAGAAAAATATATTTGGACAACTCCAATTTGATGTATTTCTAAAATATATACCAGTAAGTAAGAATATGTTCAATAGTAAGTTTTGGCATTTAATTAAATCCATGAATTTTAGGAGAAAACCTCTCTTTTTCTTGGTGGCAAATCTGTTACCTTCTCTTTTTTTTCCTCCTGCATTTGTGTATTTTAATCTATACTTTTTCATGATTCGTACTGGTAAAATGAGGTGATAAAGTATAAGGCTGGAGGACACAACGTCCTTAACCCTAACCCTAGAAATAATTTGTCCAAAGAAGAAATTATTCTGCTTCACTTATATGAACTTTCTCCAGCTTTTTTGGTGGTGGTAGTGGGGAATATTTTATTTTAACTCCAGGTTCGATCCATAGATTTCTCAGAAAGATCCCTCCTTGGGTTTTAGTACTTGTTTTTAAGCCTTGTTTCTATCTACAAAAAGAGGGAAAAGTAAGGATAATCTGACTCTGGACATGATCAAGAACAACTCTTTATTTGTGGCTGTTGATGCTGTCTGAGATAAGGGATATGTATTAGGAATGTCCTGCTTGTTCACAAGATAACTATATTCAGAGCAATTGTGGACTGGGCAAAGAGCAGAATCTGTGAACCATTAACACACAAGAAGTATAGCTTTGTGCAACACAGTTCATTCTTCCCTCTGTCTTATAGATAATGAAAAGCCACCGAGCACAGATGTGAGATGCTTTGTAAGATTAGCTCTGAACAACAGCCTCAGTTAAAATACTGTGTGTTCTATAGGTTATGAAGAGGCCACTCATTTATAGAGCCTCCAAATGGAGTGGAAGAGACATCCCTGATGGATGAGGAGAGTTGTTGCAATTCTATTCCTACAAACAATTGTATAGGCTAGAGAGGTTTATTCTGCTGCATACATTAAACAGTAGTCAGAAATTGCTAAGTGTTAGAACATATGCTTACAGTATTGGCAGGTTTGTTGAAAATATAATGTCTCCTTCATTTAATAGCAAGTATTATTAGAATGCTGTGCTTCACTAAATAGGGATCATTACTTTTTTTTTTTTCATTCCTTATCCCGAGTGCCTTCCACCTTACAAAATACTTCTCATGAAATATATATTGCTCTATGTTACGGTTGTTGATTGCCTCCAAAACTCATTTTATTCTGAAGCCATTATCAAATGCAATTAATTCTCTTGAAGCCCTCCACCTTCCCCAATCAATAGCAAACTTCATGGCATTGTAATTAAATTAACCAATCACTTCTCTGGGAGTGGACCATATATTTCGTTGACTGTGTAGGTTGCTTTTTGCATAAAGAGCTCTTTTGTAACGAAAAAAAAATCCCTTGGATTAATAAAATTAAACTTGTGCTCTTTATTTTACCTGGTTGTTTCTTTCAGAATAAATTCCATTTGTAGCTTGAATGTAAATTTGTCCAAGTAAATTGTCAGCCAATTAAAGAATCTGTAGCTCACTAATGTTCAGTTTAATTGCCATTTTATTTCATTATTTTAAAAATCTCTAGGCCACTTACTTTTATTAGTGGTTGTAGGACAATGAGAATAGCCATATGCAATGAAACATCTAAACTGAACAAGAAACATCCAAAACCTTCTTAGATATCTAGACAAGGATGGATGGATGGATGGATGGATGGATGGATGGATGGATGGACAGATAGCCCTCCTACATTACAAAAAAATGAAAAGACCTAGTTACAATTTCAAACCGTAGTCTAATCAATGCCACATAAAAAAGGATCAGAATTAGCTAGTATGTCTAAGTATAAGTATATCTGTGGCAGTGAGTATAAAAGGTGACTCACTGAAGCTCTAAGAATGTTGGTGGTGTAGGCAGTCATACAAGAAATCTAGCCAAGCTATATAAAGCCTTATATTCATTAAACTGAACCAAGAAAGCAACTGCAAATCAGGATAGCTGTTTCAGCATGTTCATGATGTAATATTCTTTGGATATTATAATTACTCCCTATGTATTCTAGACCAGTTGTGGTTTCTGCATCATTTTCCAGGCTGACCTACAAACCATGCATAGATATAATTTAACCATCAGATTATACATGCATCACTGTTGCCAAATATTCTTCTGTTCCACACCTTTATTAGCTGATAAAAACCTCTCCTTGCCACTGATGTAATATCAGCATTAATGTTAAGTATAAGAGGATTTGAGAACACTTTGAATCTGTGAATCCTATAAAGAAGAAATATAAATTACCCAATTCAGGCATACGTTTCAACACCCAGAATTAGCAGCTATTATATTTTGTTCAGAGTCTGCTTCTGTTCATTCTGATAGCCCAGAAACAAATTGTGGGTAAAAAATATATATCCAATTTTGAACTTGAAAACAAAATAAAGTACAGTTGCACATCATTACCACATGGATGGCAATTAGCTTTGAACTCTCACGTGAGCCTTCACAGAAAATTCATAAGATATTAAATAATAAGAGCGATAATGTAATACCTTATGTGACTTTACAGGACAATTTCCAAAGGTCCAAATAGAATTCTCATAAAGACAATTTCTTATAGTGCCCAAGGTGATGGAAGCGAAACAATAACAAAATAGTACATTGCATATCTAGCTCCTTCAAGTGCTTTAAGAGACAAGGAGTAAAATGAATCTACCTCTCAAGAAACAAACAATACATCTGAACCATACATCTGAACCATTACATGTAGCACTCTGTAGAGGTTATCCTTTTGCATTCCAATGATTCCATTCATTTTTGGTGATCATCCACTATTTACAAACAAAATTGCTATCTGCATCTTTACTCAGGAGGAGGAAAGTGGCAAGCCACCTCTCTTCTTAACCTTCTAGTCCCTTTGTAACTATTACACTGATAGGATGTGTACTAGTAAATCACATTACCACTAACCAACATAAATAATCAAAATCCAACCTGTAAGTGATACCTGTCTTAATATTCAACAATTGCCTGGTGCTACTTCAGCGGAAGTTGGTCCATACTCATTCATTCAAAGGCTTTTTGAAAGAGGCAGGGGTTTGGCTTCTAAGGATGGACCTGACCTTATCTCTGGGATATTCTGTTCTAGAATGAAACAAGTGATTTCAGAAAAGATACCAGTTTTATTATGTAGATTAAAATTAAGGAACTAATGGAAAATTGAATGTGAGAAAGGGAAAAGAAAAAATATCAAGACACATGTAGGCTTTAATATTCTGCTAATCTTTTAGAATAGATATGCAAATTCACAACAGAGGTAGAACAATGATGAAAAGAACCAATTCAGAACAATCCACAATGTTCTTTTAAACATCCTTATTCATAACTAGAACCATTCTTTAAGAATTGTTGAAGGTTATTTCCTTTTGATTTTTCAATCCATCTCCAGATTGAGTTGGATTTCTTGTCTGCTAATCCAGTTGAAAAATTAAAGCTGCTTCTCTCTCATTTCAAAAGCTCAGTTGAGAGGGAAATCTGACCTCAGAGTTTCCCTCAGAGCTCAGCTTTGCTGACTATTTAGACCACTTGGTCTAAATGTGGTCTAAATAGAGGTGTCAAACTTGATCGTGTCACGTGATATCACATGATGTATCACAATGTTTTTTGCCTTTGCGGAGCGCATGGCCTGTGTGTGTGTGATGCATCCAACCTGTGGGCCACCAGTTTCACACCCCTGATTTAGACCAACAGGTTCAGATTTGATTAAAACTTCTGTAACAACCTCTTGGGATATTTTCTCCTTCTTTTCTCTTCTCCACAGAATGATCAGAGAGGAAGTTCAATATTTTTCTTTCTTTTATTTTTAATTACTGTTCAAGGCTTCCTAAAGATAAGTATACCACAGGCAACCAGTTTCATCATTAGATGTGCCTCATCACACAAGCTCTTTGTGCTTATCCTTTATGGTTGGGGAAATATCCATTTTGAAAAAAACAACCAACTCTTAAGATATAGATACCCAAAGAGTTCCACATGTTTCCTTTCCCAATAAATATTCTATTCTGAATTGCACAGCCTTAATTCAGTCACCTGTGTCTCTGCTGCTCCATCACTATTATTTTATATTTAAAGCAACCTCTTTTACTCCAGCCTGGCCAGGATCCCCCACTGGCTACCTTATTGATTACATTGAAATAGGGATGGATGATGATGATGATGATGACCACTGATGATTATGATGGCATACATAGGTACACCTTTGGAGGAAAGGGGGTACAAGTTCTTCCTTCCGTATATTTGGTATAGCCCTAGCGAGAACCATCTAGTCTTTATTGGCATGTAGCAAAATGCATTTTTCAGACAATATCTGCCCTAAACCTCTCAGAATTGCTGTTGATTAATATTGATACTTGTTAGCATTAATATCACTTTACAGACATAATGAGGCTATTCCTAATGAGGCTTAGCACTGCTAATTGTCTAAGTGTCTTAATCTTTCCACAATAGAATCATCTGTCTATTTCTGGACAGAAACTGCATTGCTTTATGTTTGAATTATCTACAGGAATAAAAAGGAGACAGCCCAATGAAGTTATGCACAGTGTTATTTATTGCTATTCATATGCCACACACACATACATATACAGTACAGTATATGCTTGACACGATCTTTGTTTTTCTATCATCTGGAGCATCTGAAGCATAGTGAAATTTTTTACATTTATTAGTCAGTCCAGTAGTTAGAGTACACCCAACAAAATTTGACAGGAAACTTCAAGATTTGCAAAAGTATGGAAATAACAGTAACAACATTTTAAGAATGAGAGGACCTAAAACAATTCAGAGAGAAGAGCTAATGCTGGGTGGGCCAATAATATAGAAAGTAATAGAGACCCTGGGAAAAACAAATATAGTGGAAGATCTAAATTTCTGAAGAAAAACATTCCATGAATCTTCCCACCCCCTCAATCCTACTTGAGGATCATGAGTTCTTTTATGTAACATCAGTGATGAAATCCAAATATTTTTTACTACCGGTTCGGTTGGTGTGGCTTGGTGGATGTGGCTTGGTGGGTGTGGCAGGGGAAGGATACTGCAAAATCTCTATTCCTGCCCCACTCCTGTGGGAAGGATATTGCAAAATCTTCATTCCCACCGCACGCTGGGGCCAGCTAGAGGTGGTATTTGCTGGTTCTCTGAACTACTCAAAATTTCCACTACCGGTTCTCCAGAACCTGTCAGAACCTGCTGGATTTCACCCCTGTGTAAGATGCCATTTTAATCATGTACAATGTTAGTACGCCCTCTCCTAATCTATTCTCCTGCCCCCTCCTCCACCCCCAAAACCTCCAAAGCTAAGAGGCAGGAATTCTTGCTATTGATAACCATTTTACTGTGTTTCTTTCTAGAAGAAACACAGTAAAATGAGCTGCTTAGAATCAAGTGGTATGGAAAATTATACCATAATTATAAATAAACAAATAATAACATTTAATCAGTTTGAAAAAGTTCTTTGAAATCCTCATGCTTTGTGGAGACCCAAGAGTACAATGACAGTCTTGGATTGTACAGCATGAGTGGAAATTTTATTTATTACAGTTGCTTCTAGGTTTCATCTCTGCATTTGTGGTGTGGCAAAGGCAGAAGATCTCACTCACATCCTATTTGATTGTTGGCTATATAAGAGGGTGAGAGACAGGTACCTTGGTTTATATACTAAATGAATGACCTATTGGGAACCCCATGTTAAAACAACTTACCTTATGTGAAGCCAGAATTTGAAAACATTTAACATTTAATATGGCATAGTACTTGAGCAAAATTATTTGGTTGAAATCAGCTCATTGAGCTGATTGATTGAGGTAGATTGTAGGGGTGATACTGAAATATAATGTATATAAATATAATTAATATCCATATATTAAATTATTGTATCTTATTCCAATTTCATTTTAAATTGTATTTTATTCCAACTTAAATTGTTTTTGTAAGATTTTAGTAATAATTTGTGTTTGGAACTCGGCACTTTGATATGGCCTATGGGCTAATCAATAAACTAAACTCTGATAGTTGCTTCTATGCTGTTTCAAAGAAGTAAACCTAAGAACTATGCCTCTTTAAACAACAAGCTCTTGACAAGATATTTTTGAATATTAAAGGCAAGGACGATTAGTTCTGAGGATAGCTGTTCCAATCTGGCCCAGTCTTGGCTGGAAATGAAATATAACCAGGCAAATGTAACATGATCCAGATAAAGCATCCCAATTAATGAAATGTCTATGCCAGCTTTAACACACATAACAATTTTCAATAATTAAGTGAACTCTTGTACAATTCTCATTTTCCTTCCTTGTCCTCCACCACAAGATCTTTGTCTAGTGCTTATGTGTATAGTGAGATCTCAGTAACAGCAGGAAAATATTTCAAATAGATTTAAAATAAACTATATAAGGATATTTAATAACACAGCTGTAGCATTATGTCACTGTCAAAAGAGCTTTCACTCCATCAGACCTTCAGATCTATATACTTAAATAAGTGTGCATCATTTACAATGTTCTGAAAAATGGTTGGCAGGAAAAGTGCAGATTTTTTCTTCATTTAAAACCCGAATTTTTCTTTCTTTAAGGTGCTCTGAAATTTTGTCCTATATTACACATTTTTATTGCAGATTTACCTGTCTTAATTTCAATATAGGCAATCCATTTTATCATTTAACCCTGTTCAATATTTGCATTTCCAATTTGATCTTGATTCTTTGTTTGTTTGTTTATTGACAAGAGTAGGCTTCAATAAAAGTATAAAAGCAAGCAGAAGTACCCAACCTAAATTTAGTCCCTAATTCTAGAAACCTCCAAAGGTTGCCATCACATATACATTTGTTCTAGTCTCACACATTTTTATTTTTATTTTGAAATTGCATGGCACTCAAATGATAAATATTTATCTTGGTCTCCAAGAATGTGCACCCTGCTATATAGCTTATCCTATTGTATGAATTAATTCTCATGTGCCTGCGTTCAAGGGCCAAAGCTATATACTGGGAAAAGGAGTTAACGGGTTCAGATCTTGCCCACTGGTACCTAACAGCATGTTGGGTTATGGTAAGGAAATCTCATCATAACATTAGATTTTTTTTCTCCTTGTTCTTCTCGTGTACTGATAATTGATATACTGTATGGGTAGTAGGGACAGTTTGCTTAATGACCTTTCTAAGTTACAATGGCACTGAAAAAAGTGACTTATGACTGTTTTTTACACTTACAACCGTTGCAGCGTCTCCATGGTCACATGATTTACACTGGGATGCTTGACAACTGACTCACATTTAAGATGATTGCAGTGTCCCAGGTCATGTGATCACCTTTTGCAACCTTCTGATAATTAAACCAAATTCACTTAACAGTTGTGCTGCTAATTTAACAAGTGCAGTGATTCACTTAACAAATGTGGCAAGAAAAGTTGTAAAATGGGGCAAAACTCATTTAACAAATTTCTCACTTAGCATCATAAATATTGGGCTCAACTGTGGTCATCAGTTTAGGACTACCTGTATAAGATATAGTTTACCAGTGACTGATTGACCTCTTCTATAATAAATTGTTTAGTTCTTATTTGAATTGAGAATCATCATTATGACTATTGGGAAGAAATCCTGTAACTTAAATATGCTTAGTGTAAAGTCGTTGTTGTTTGCTTTATAAATCTTGAATCTCCTTACATTTAGCTTTGATAGTAGTGTTTATGTCTATGTATCAGTGTCTATGACTGATGAACTAATTCTTCTTTATTGTAAGGCTACATTAACAGAATCTTGCACATCTGAAAGTGCAAATCTCTCACGATTTCTTTTTACTGCAGCTGCAAACTCACCCCCATTAATCTGATTGTTCCCTGGGCAGCATCTCTTTCCCTTGTCTCCCAAGGTCATTCTCACATGCCATTACAACTTTTAAAATTAAATATCGCATCATTAACAATTTGCATTAGCAACCTAATGAATGAACTGGTCTCTTGATATTTTCAATGGACTTAGTTTTCATGATCTTTGGTATTCCTGAATGTGAGCCAGATTTCACAACTGTTGTGATCTATGAGCTGACATTATGCAATCAGCACATTAATGGATAGATTCTGCAAATAGGAAAAAGGTCCAAATCTTAAGAGTGGAGCCACCTTTATGAATGCCAGTTTATATGACCTCATAGCGAGATAATGTGCTAAATGTCATGACAAAATAAACAGTTTAATTTGTCTTGAAATATTCATGGTTATTTGCTTTGCAAAAAATATGTTGATTTTTTTTCCTTCCATTTTTTTCCTGCTAATAGCAAAATATATTGCAATCAAATAGTCACAATCAAAGCATCTCCAATTTTTACTGGAGTTCTAGGCAGTGGTGGGATTAATTTTTTTTTACTACCAGTTCTGTGGGTATGGTTTGGTGGGTGTGGCATGGCTTGGTAGTGGGTATGGCTTGGTGGGCATGGCAGGGGAAGGATACTGAAAAATCCCCATTTCCTCCTGATCAGCTGGGACTCAGGAGGCAGAGAATAGATGGGGCAGGGCCAGTCAGAGGTGGCATTTACCAGTTCTCTGAACTACTCAAAATTTCCACTACCAGTTCTCCAGAACTGGTCAGAACCTGCTGAATATCACCTCTGGTTATAGGAGACCATTTAGGATCAGATTAAACACATTGGCTGTGTTTGAGACATTGGAGACATTGCAAGACAAGAATTTGGATAGACTTGCTCCCACTCCTATCTCACCCACTAGAGTAGTAGTGAAAGATCAATGAGAGGAAGTCTCTAGAGAAATCCTGGTTTTCTGGGATAGCATTAGCACTAACTAGTACCCTGTTTCAGGGGTGGGTTCTAAATGTTTTTACTACCGTTTCTGTGGGCGTGGCTTATTTTGTGGGTGTGGCTTGATGGTCATGTGACTGGGTGGGCGTGGCCAACTCAATGTCACTCATCTCAAGGGGTGCCTCACCCAGCCCCTCCCCTCCCAGCCATTCCTTGTCACACCCA
>JANHFM010007953.1:212685-223939 GCA_032468115.1 Grayia smithii | reverse complement strand
AAGACCTCCAAGGTCCCTTCCAACTCTGTTATTCTATTCTATTCTATTCTATTCTATTCTATTCTATTCTATTCTCTATACTTATTCTATTCTATATTCTATTCTATTCTATTCTATTCTATTCTAATCCTTCCTATCTTCCTCCTCTTCCATGGCTCAGATTTCTATCAAAGGGACCCCCGTCCTGAAGGAGGAGAACATCCGCAGCGCCGTTGAGATTTCACCTTTCCGCTCCCACCCGTGTACTCAGAAGCCCAGCCCTTGCCAAAACAGCGGGACCTGCAAACCCCGTCTGGAGACCTACGAATGCACCTGCCCCAGGGGCTTCTTCGGGACCCACTGCGAGAAAGGTGAGTCTGGGTGGGCGGAGAAAACCGCCGTGGACATTGAAGGAGATTTTGACCCTCTCTTGACCCACAACCAGACCAGTCCTTGACGGTGTAAAAAAGGTAGAACACCTTTCCCAACCTGGTTGGTGCCTCCGCCTTCCAGGATAGCTCAAGGAGCTTCTTTCTACTGAATCAAAGTTTGGGTCTAAGGCAGGGGTGAAATGCAACCGGTTCATTCCGGTTCGGGAAAAAAAAAAAGCTAGTGGTTCAATCGAAGCAGCTAAACCGTGCGGCACAGCTGATCGTTGGACATACCGGTTCGGAGGAACCAGTATTTCCAACAATCAGCTGTACTGCACGGTTTAGCTTTGCTAGAGAGCAATCCTGCTTTCTAGCAAAGCTAAATCGCGCGGCACAGCTGATCCTCCCCCTCACTGTTTTACTAACCTTCCCAAAGCTCCTTTTGGTGCGCAATGTGCATGCGCACACAGCGTGCGTTTGGCCTGTACTGTGCATGCGCGCGCACAACATGCCCTTGGCGCGTGGCACACATGCGCAGCCAGCAAATCAGTAGCAAACCAGTTCAGATTTCACCACTAGTTTAGGAACTCCAAGAGCTGTGTTGGTGGAGTGGTTAGAATACGGTATTGCAGGCTGACTCAGCCCCACAGCCAGCAGTTTGATCCTGACCGACAGGCTCCAGGTTGACTCAGCCTTCCATCCTTCTGAGGTGGGTAAAATGAGGACCCAGATGGTTGGTGCCAATAGGCTGGACTCTGTAAACCGCTTAGAGAGGGCTGTGAAGCATACTGCAAAGTGCTATATAAGTGCTAAGTGTTATTGCTATCTTATCAAGATGGGCTGGAAGTGGCATTTTGAGGCAGGATATTTTCCAGCCTGAAATGATCAAAATTATGGGTTTCCTTTCCTCCCCACCCACCCCCTGAAAAAAACTGAGATACAAAGCTTGCTGGGATTCTACTGAGACACAGGACTTCCTGTTGGCCTTGCTGGCTGGGGATTATGGGGGTTGTAATTGGGCACCGGTGGACTCTTCTCAAGTTTTGCTTCCTTTCCTCCCTTCAGTCCTCACCGAGAAAGCAGCCGGAGACTCGGAAGCCATTGCCTTCGATGGCAGGACCTACATTGAATACCACAATGCCGTTACCAAGAGGTAATGACCAGTGGGGGGGATTTGGGGAGACCGAAGAGGTTAAACCAACAGAGGAGCCCAATTTTAAAATCTGGTCATAGAGAGGGAGCCCCATTTCTTACAGGCCCTCCACCCTTGGGCGGAGTCAAAACCACAAGTCCCACCCACTATCTCAACCTTGGCAACTTTTGAAGATGGGAGCACTTCAATTCCCAGAATCCCCCCAGCCAGAAACATTGTCTTGGAGCAAAGAAACGGAAGTCCTTTGATTCACAAGTTCAGTGAGAGAAATTGTGGGAGGGGGATGTTAACCCCTTCTTCCCCCATTCCTTCAGTCTTCGCCACCTTCCCTGTTGTTGTGGCTCGCCCGCAGCCAGCAGAGCTGGCAGCAGAGTCAGATAGTGAGGACTCTGTTGAGGAGGAACCTGGGCCAGTCCTGGGGGCTGGGGAAAGCTCAGATGAGGGCTCTGCGTCGGAGGCAGAGAGGGAGGTAGACAACAGCGAGGCAGAGGAACAGCTGGAGCCTGTTCCCAGTGTGTGAATATGCAGAGCTGCCAGAAGACAAGACCAACTCAGAAAGCAGGGTCGACTTGGGAGTAAAGCCACACCTTGGAGGTGACTGGCCCCTCCCATAGGAAATAAAAGAGGCACGAACAGGGAGTGGGCTTTTGCAGGAAACAATTTGTTCGTTCCGTGTCACTCAGAGATTCTGTGCCAAGTTTTGCCTTGTACTGCAGTTGGAAACAAGTTACATGGCAGCTTGCCAAGCGAGATAAGGTCTGTGTTGATAAATATTCCTCTGAAAGACTGTTTGCCAGGCCTTGCTGACTGTGAATTGCTGACTGTGAATGAACGTAATTCACAGTCATGTAAATAAAAGAGGTTTTGCCGGGACCAATTCCTGCCTCCTGCTTGTTAAGGGAGCCTAGGTCAGAACACTTCTGGGTCCTAAACAAGGGACCCTAAGGAGAAGATTCATGCCCAGCTTGAAACCTTTGAGGGCCACAAAAAAAATTAGCCTGTAGGATGGAGAAATCTTCCCCGTTTTTTTCCAACAACCTTTCAGAAGCTCGTGTGTGGAGTAGAAAGCTGCGTTCTTTCTACCGACGCCCATTTTTCGCATGAGCAGTCTGCAGGTATACTGCTCCTGTAGAGGGATGCTCCATTCAGCTCATCCAACCTATTGTGTCTGTGTCTTGTCTGTGTACGTCTCATTCTTGGCTGATTAATCGTTCTCCACTCCCATCCAGGATTTCTTAGATATCCTGGCCTTTGGGGACTCCGCTAACAACTTTCCAGAGTTGGGGAATCCCTTGGGAGAGCGTGATATTGTTGTTGTTCTTTTCCTCCCTCTCCTCCTTTCTTTCCTTCTCTCTGTCCTCAACCACCCTTTGTATTTTTGTTTCGTTTGCAAGCCAACTGACCAATGAGATACCAGCGTAAGTAAACACCTCCTTTCCCATCACTTTCTCACGCACACCATCCTCCTGCTTGCCGATCCATCCTTTAAAATCTCTTCCTCGCAGGTTGTCTGTCCCCTCTTCCCTGATATCCAAGACACTTTTAACAAGTCCTTCTGTACTTCCTTTAGGCCACAGAGAGTTAGAGCTATTTTAAGGATAATCTTCCGTGGGGTCCATGAGCTTGGTGGTTTTCCTCGCAGACGTTTCGTTACCAAACTAGCTAACATCATCAGTGCTAGGAGGGCAAATGGGGTTTGCTCTCATTTTATATATCGCGAGCACTGATGATGCTACCTAGTTTGGTAAAGATACACCTTTTGGTACACCATTTGTCTGAAATGGTATAGGGTTTCCTGCCTGAGCAGGGGGTTGGACTAGAAGACCTCCAAGGTCCCTTCCTGCCGTTCTATTCTGTTCTGTTCTGTTCGATTCTGCATTCTATTCTATTCTATTCTATTCTATTCTATTCTCTATTCTATTCGCTATTCTATTCTATTCTATTCTAATTCTATTTTAATTCTGTTCTCTATTTTGTTCTCTATTCTATTCTATTCTAATTCTATTCTCTATTCTGTTCTTATTCTATTCTATTCTATTCTATTCTATTCTATTCTATTCTATTCTATTCTAACGTCTGCAGAAAAACCACGAAGCTCAGAGAGCACCAAGGACGACCCCCCCGTTTAACCCTGAGCTACGAATATCTTCTTCCATAAATAAATAAAATCTTCCCAGGACCACAACCACCCAATTCCTTGCTGCTTAGCTTGGCCTAGAGATCTTGGTTTCTTAAACTTTAAGACAGAATTCGACTCCCAGAATTCCCCAGCCAGGGCGAAAAAACACTTAGAGAATGAAATGGATCTGAATACTTAGCTCACTAAAGCCCAGCCTCCTTTCTAAGGTCTCAGAAATGGGCTTTTTATGGGATCTGACCTGAACAGATGGCGCTGCCCCCAATGACCACCGTTCAGATCTCGGCCTCTAAGATTAAGTGCGCTAAGCAGGGTACTGTACGGGAGTGGTATCCATTTACTTTCCCTAGAGGTTGGCAAATATGAGTGCGTGTATGTGCTTTGATGGCGCGCACGCCTTCCGCCCATGCACCCAGCCTCAAAACGTTCCTAAATAGGATGGCATAGAGCCGATTTCCGCTACCAGTTTGGGCGAACCGGCTGAATACCACGCCTGGTACTGTAGTTAACATTTGAAACTAAAAATAGCAATCCAAGATGGGACAAAGGTGTGGTTTGTCGACATCCTGGATAACTTCACGCCTCCACCCTAATCTTGGAAAAGGACCCAAGGAAATGGCAACTGGGACAAAGCCCATCCGCAGCTTTCAGTGACTTGGTTTCCCCCGGCGGCGAAAAGAAATCCAAAGGAATCTGGAGTGGGGGGTGGAGGAATGACAATATGACAATTCTTTCTCTTGCAAGTGGAGGGGGAAACAAAGCAATATTTAAGTCACGGATACTTGGCCACCTCCTTCAAAATGCACGGCTCTGTTTTAGAGGTGATATATTTATCATGTGTGAGCATGACAGTCCGAACGAAACTGTGACTGTACTTAAAAACAGAAACGTATAAAAAGAAAGAAGAAAGAAAGAAAGAGAAAGAAAGAAAGAAAGAAAGAAAGAAAGAAAGAAAGAAAGAAAGAAAGAAAGAAAGAAAGAAAGAAAGAAAAAGAAAGATTATTGGACAATGGCTTCTTAGTCCCTTATTCTTTCCCAATCTTCCCTAAGTATCAAAAGAGTCATTTATTTTATATGTAGCATGTGATGTAACAATATTACAGTGTTTCCCCAAAACTAAGACCCACCCTGAAAACAAGCCCTAGCCTGATTTTTTTAGGGTGGGCCTAATATAAGCCCCACCCCAAAAATAAGCCCAGGGGATGGGTGTGGCCTGTTGGCCCCTTGGCACAGTGCAGATATCTAAGTCTGAGCGCAGACTGCGCTGTAAGTCTGAGCGCAGAGGCAGAGGTGAGGAGGTACCCAGAGGAAATGAAGCTTCATCTGCTTGCACGTGGGACGCTCCATTTCAAAGCATCCCATTTGCAAGCGATAAAGCTTTAAGTCTCCCTCACTTTTCCATCTGGGTGAAAAGTATTTAGGCACTTATGGGTTGCTTGGGAATGGAGTGTTTTGCCTGGCTGTGTCGCTTGGCCTCCTGCTCCGGTGTCGCACTGGTGCTGGAAAAAGTGAGCCAGCAGCCACATGGGCTCATGTTGCACATGGTTGCTGGTGCTGCTGCCGCCAGATAGTTGTCGGGGCGTGGAGCCATGAGGCCATGAGTTAAGCCGATGTGTGCGTCAGGCAGGTCCACCACCACCATTCCACCTCACGGAGGTGGCATTCAAAAAAATTAAGACACCCCCAAAAATAAGCCCCAGTGCTTATTTTGGGGCCCAAAAGGAAATAAGACTGGGTTTTATTTTCGGGGAAACACAGGTAGTTATAAACAAGGAAAGGGATCTAAACTTATCCCAGATGCACTATGGAGTGGGAGTTTTAATCGTTCCCTCCCACCATCAATAAACCTAGAATTATTGGGTGAAGTGGCCCATTGCTACCAATTATTAACTGGAAGTATGAACAGACCACACTTCGACAAGCAGCCAGATTTTTTTAATGTATGATAGCTGGCTTTTTCTATCATGAAAAAAATGGGAGGGTGTGTGTGGCGGTTACCAGGTTGTTAATTTTGTGCTCTTTTTACAGGGTGTTACAGATGGAACCACTTGTTGATACTTGGAATGTTAACCCTCAAATTCACCATGCAAAAACCTTTCTTGTCACTTGCAACTGTTTTGTTCCTGATTGGTTAAAATCAACCGCAACATGTTCCTGTTTTAATACATTCTATTGCACAGCTGCAACCGATTTCACTTTGCAATCTGAATAATTTATTCCAGACTGATATTTGGAAGAACTGGAATTAGAGGATGGCATAAAAGGGACAGAATAATAATCTCTGCTGTGCTGGAAAACTGAATATGCAGTTTCATAGCCATGCTGGAAAACGAATGAATGAATGAATGCTTCATTGTGGCCAGCGAGCAGAAAAATTAGTGCCAGTAAAGCTGGCAATAAAACAGCAAATAAAAGAATTAAAGATAAACAGCAAGATAACTCACAACATTTAAAAAACTTTGCATCATGCTCTCTTCTACACTCACTAAAACAGTATTTTGTGACAGAAATTTAAGAAATTAAGTCATTCTGGCCTGATTTGACAGTAGCAAAGTGCTGGAAGGATAGTGGAGTTCTGAGTATAAATTCCTATAAAGAATGTAAAGATTCTTATTTCTATAAAGATGCTGATAATATGCTTATAGATGTTGAGCTGTTATTTGTTTAATTCTATAGAGAGGAGGCCCAATATAACTTAAATCAATGAAATTAAGCAATCTGTGTTCACAGGTGACATAATTCTACCTACTATTGTATTGCCCACTCTCTTCCCCCCCAAAAAAAAGATTTACCAACCCTGCTTTACAAATCAATATAAATTCCTAAACAGAAGGGCTGAAGACTGTCTTGAATAAGTTATCAGCTACTTCCCAACAGTAAGATATGACCCAAGTTTATAAACATCAATTTCAATGTAATGCAGAGATGGTTAATTCTTGGCAGGTTACAACATCTTGCTGAATTGCCTAACTTTAGATGCTAAGCAGGGTCAGGGCTGATTGGGGGGGTGGGTGACTACCAGGAAATTCCAAAGGTGTAGGCTAGGTGGGAAGTTGGCAAAAATCTCAGAACAAAGCAATGGCAAACCAGTTCAAAACTGTTACCCAGATAAGTGTGTGAACATGTTTATATAAAGATATTAAAAGTTGAACTCCAAAGACTACAAACGAGCTCAATAAACTTGAGCACAAGGGAAGTAAGATTTTTTAAAAATGGGTTGTTTTTGCAAGTATCAAAACTTTTTAAAAAAATCCATGAATTGTAGAAGGTGATGAGGTTGTCATTGATTTTTAGCTGAAATGCTTCCATGGCTTCATGAGAGAGCAGCACAGCAAAACTTCTGCAGGAACCTGAAAAAGAGATAATGTTGCTTTAAGAGATACAGACTAAAGTTAATGTGACTCTTAAAGCAACAACACATTTGCTCATAGCAGCATGAAAGCCTGAGAAACGTTAGGCTCTCTAATGAATTTAATAATCTAATGAACAGGTACTGCATTGGCAGGCATATAAAATCCAAAACACTTTGGTAGCGTACACAATCTTTGGTTGTATTTCTGGACACACATATGTTGCTGTTGGGCTAACTGAAATTGATCCACAGAAGGATGAAGGCCTCTGCCTTGCATTGCAGGCTTTAAAATACTATGGGTTGTAACTGAGCACCCTACTCCAGTGTGGGCTAGGGCTTTCTGGGTCTAAGGCTAAGTATGTGTGTCCAGAATCACCCACCCCTTTCTTGCCCCTTTCTCCTTCATGGAGGGCACCTGGTGAAATTACTTGCTAAGAGAAAACAAGGTGGAAAAGAAGAAACTTCTGCCTGATTAACTGTTAATAAGCATTTTTTTTTTCAAAATGGATGTAAAAATACATGTGAGGTTGTTTTCTGTCTATGTTAGCCTGATGCTGAAAATACAGAATTTAGTGGTATTGATCACAGTGCAGAGTCATTCAAATGGAGATAAATGCTAAATATTAGCAACATTCTCTCCATGAATCAGAATGCCACCACAAAGAAAGAGCCTACTGTTCACATCAGGCTTTCTTTTCTCCTTATTGCTTCTGTAAGTACTTTAGAGCTTGTAGTTTGCACGTTGCATGAGAAACACTGTTCAATTCCATGTAATATAAAGGCTCCATCTCTTAGTTTTGACACCACTGTGGAACTTAACCCATGCAGAATGGAACTCACACCAACATGACTTTTTACAGAAGCCACAATGCATGTAATATTTTAGATGTCAGGCATAAAGCCATGGTTACCAATCAGAAACCACATTTTATTTTCAGGCTCCTTTCTATTTACTCATCTAAGGAAATCACAGTACTCCTGATTACAGGTTCCACCATTCAAGACAGGGGTCTCCAACCTTGGCAAAACTGGCTGAGGAATTCTGAGAGTTGAAGTCCACAAGTCTTACAGTTGCTGAGGTTGGAGACCCCTGATTCAAGACCTTCTCTGTGATTAAAGTGGTTACACTTAAGCACAGAAAGCCAATAACAATATTGCGCCAGTAACATATGGTTTTGACTATTAAATTGTTCCTAC
Source organism: Grayia smithii (assembly GCA_032468115.1). Classification (NCBI taxonomy): domain Eukaryota; kingdom Metazoa; phylum Chordata; class Lepidosauria; order Squamata; family Grayiidae; genus Grayia; species Grayia smithii. The sequence continues at coordinate 215,750 of JANHFM010007953.1, read as the reverse complement.
CACTAAATTAATACAGCCAACAAATGTTTAATGGATCCTTCTAGTTGTTGATTGTAAAATCCCCTACTGTCCCTACACAGAATAATTTCTTTTAGGACTTCTAGTCAAGCAGCATCTGATCTATTATTTCATCATAAATTATCTTAATAACATTGCATCAATATATTTTTGAAAATGGGAACTTTGCAAATAACTATTGTAACTCTGAGGATTATTTTCGTGATGATGCATGCACATAATTTCTAATAGCACATTAGGCAAAGACATTTCAAGGCTACTGTGCTCACAGCTCTTGAGGAATACAAGTTCAGATCTGAGGTAGGTGTCATGCTTTTTTAAAAAAATCAATATTCTTATGGTACACAAGGAGAGGGGATTAGATAACTCTAGTGTCCTGTTGCAAATTCATATTACATTCATTTATTCATTAGCGGCTTTTTTCCTGTTTCATTCTTATCTGCTCTTTCTAAAAAATACCCACAAAATATTTCCTATAATTAAATGTATGTACTTTTGCTAACGGGAGAGTCCAGAATTCAAATACAGCCACTGAATTGCTGCAACAAAGCAACATATTAAACTTTTTAAACTTTTTATATTAAAATGTAATGTTTGCCCAAACATGTAAAACTATTTAACGACTAAGATTTTATCCCAATTTTACAGAGGAAAGGTAACTGCTTTGAAAAGAAGCTACCTGGCAAATGTTAATGTACAAAATGCAATTGTATGCAAATAAATCTGAGGGGGGGGGAACCATTTTTTTAAAAAAAATCCTCAGTGTAACCTCATTGTGAATAAATTCTGCGAGTTGAAGTCCACAAGTCTTACAGTTGCCAAGGTTGGAGATCCCTGTCTTGAATGGTGGAACCTGTAATGGGGAGAACTGTGATTTCCTTAGATGCCATTAAAATTTCAAATAATATTCTTAGATTTTCCTGTTTGAATGTGTAAAGCATTCTTATGGCCTATAAGAGTGCTGATGATATAAAACTGCCAGTGGTCTCTGGCATCTTTGAGTAGCCCCCTAGACTCCAGAGCCCCAGCTGGACCCATTTTGTCCCTACTACTGGTTCAATTCTCGCCACTCCCACTCTGATTATAATCCCATTTGGAGAAGAATTCCCAGCTATTATTTAGTTTGCCAAAGCAGCAAAAGTGAGCCCATTTTAAAGACTTCATAGAAAACAGAGATTCCAGCTGGTTGATCTCACCACTAATACTCACCATTGACAAACTAACACAGCACTGACTATTGATAGGGGAAGTCCACAAGGACTGTTTTGTCCCTTCCAGTTTAGAGAAGACAACTTGGGAAAAGACATCTTCCCTTGGGAACCTTCTGTTTTGTTCCTTTTGTTCTCTTTTAAAAATATCAAAGTTTGATACTTTTTTCATACGGCAATGCCTTCCTTAACCTACAACCAGCCTAAATCCCTCAGACGTCAAATCAACTGTACAGCCAACCAGAGACAGCACCAACCTTCAACCAACCCACGCAAGCCCCCCAACCAGCACTTCACCTTCCAATTATGACCCTCACCTGACATGACCTCCCCATCGCAAGATCTTTTATAAGACCCTGACTTGGGACCGAGACCATTACAAGACCCACCACCTCACTTGATACACCCACACCTGACTCATCACAAGACTTGTCACAAGACCCTGATCTGATGTAACCCTGACCTGATGTGACCTCAACATCACATGACCTATTGACCACACAAAGCCCTTATAAACAGAAGAAAACCAACACTGACATCCCCTAAATTCCATTGAAAATATTACCTAGCCCAGTAATGAAGCATTCAGAAACCAACCCACAAGCTCGGAGAACAAACCTCCACCCTCATAGATATTCGCCACTATTGCACACAAGGAGTGGGTTCTACTTACCTCTATTACCAGTTCTAAAGGTGCATGTGCTTCGTGCATGGTCGGACCGCGTGGAGTGCGCGTCTGGCACGCATGCGCGCTTTGCATGCCTGCTGAATGGGCGCTCCCGTGCATGCGCAGAAGCTTTTTTTTAGGAAAAAAACTCAAAAAAGCTTCCTGCACATGCACGCAAGCGCGCTCCATGCAGGGACCAGTAAGTATGGGCACGCGGGGGGGGGGCAGGTCCGGGATGCATAGAACCGGTTCGGTGACGTCACAGCATCACTGCTACCTATTCGCGCGAACCGGACCGAACCGGGAGCAACCCACCACTGTTGCACACCTTCCTGTATAAAGGCATGCTTTATACTGGGTACATATAACAGGCACTTAACATTCAGTACATTTTTCTTTATTAAAATCTGAGACAAAGCAAAAAAGATTTTTAAGATAACACATTAAGATAATATATAAAAATTTGATCAATGGTTTGCCCACCACATAGTTAACTTTAGAAATAAACCTTCTCCTTGATGAATAGATGTGACTTTGACAAGCAAAGAGAATGCACCAGCTGTTAACTATAGCAGTGTAGAAGCTATGATGATTAGGGTTTATAAATTTCTCAGATACATTGTCCAGTTCAGGACTTATTCATGCATCTATGAACCCAGGAGACATGAAGCAGTAAGACCTCTCTCACTTTTCATATCTAAAAAAACTTTCTGCGCATCATTTAGCCATCATATAATGACCAGACTGATTAGTGCTAAATATAGCAATGATACATGCCTTTAACATCGCACCAGACAATGATCTGAGTTTGCAACCATCCTTGCTAAAAATCTCCCTGTTTTTCTGTGTGTGGGTATATGTATGTGTTTGTGAACATTAATTAGTGGAAGCTTGGAATCAAGTAATGCAGTGGTGAAATCCAAATTTTTTTACTACCGGTTCTGTGGGTGTGACTTGGTAGGTGTGACAGGGAAAGGATACTGCAAAATCTCCATTCCCACACCACTCCAGGGGAAGGATACTGCAAAATCGCCATTCCTTCCCCACTCCTGGGGGAAGGATATTGCCAAATCTCCATTCCCACCCCATTCTGGGGCCAGCCAGAAGTGGTATTTACCAGTTCTCCGAACTGCTCAAAATTTCCGCTACCAGTTCTCCAGAACCTGTCAGAA
>JANHFM010007953.1:127009-138990 GCA_032468115.1 Grayia smithii | reverse complement strand
TCGGGAGAAGGGCGGCATATAAATGCAATTAAATAAATAAATAAATAAATAAATAAATAAATAAATAAATAAATAAACAAATAAACAAATAAATAAATAAACACTCTGCTAAATGTATGGAGGAAACCATATTTTTTCCCCTATAGTGAAACAGAAAGAAATAAGGCAGAAGGGGTGAGACTAAAAGAGCATGATAACAGGCAGCCTTGCTTCTTCTCATATAGTCTGGATAAGGAAAGAAACAGTCTTTTAGTTAGGTGAAATAATTCTGGCTTGCAAAGGTGGGTCATGGAGAACAGCGAAGAACAGCGAAGAACGGCGAAGAAGTCTTTATTTTTTAAAAAAATCTAATTTAGCAATAAGAGTTGCAGAATAATCTGGAGACAATTGAAATGTACAGTATATGACTGGATAACTGCTTGAAACAGCCTTCACAATCCAACATGGCATTTTAGAAAAGAGCATTTCTTAATATATAAGCCTTTGGTTAAGGAGCTGAAGAGAGAGGCGGGAAGACGGGCCTATCAGGAATCTGTTATTTTGAAAGCATCCTAAGAAAGATTCATAAAAGAAAATGTACATATTACAGATTTAAAAGCCTACAAACTTGTCCAAGAAAATGCCATTTTAAGTATGCAAGCAGCACTGGTAGTTCTTCATTTATGACCGTAATTGAGCCTGGAATTAGAATCATAAGTAATTGCAGTTGTAAGTAAAGGCATCATGGGACCATATCTGATTCTTTTGATCAATTTTTGCAGCAGTCACTAAATGAATGGAGCAGTCATTAAGTGAATGCTGCAGCTATTAAGCAAATATGATGGTCATTAAGCAAATCCATTTTCCCCAATGGGTGTCTTTGGCCAACACTGGAAGTAGAGACTAGAAACCATCAAAGAAATCATCCAATCATGGTCACGGGGGCCCTGGGACATTGCAAACGTAAAGTTGAACTGTTTGCCAACTGCCCAAAATGCAATCCTGTGGCTTCAAGAGGGATGCAGCCATCACAACCCTGAAAACAGATCATAAAGTAGCTCTGGAAAGGTCTGTTATAACTTTGAGTGGTCATTGGGCAACAAGTCATAAGTCAAGGATTAGAAAGAGTAGCAGAAGAAATCGCAGGTTTTAGTCCTCCTTTACCTACAGAAGATAGTTGAGCAACTTTTGATCAGTGATTTTTGGAACTAGACTGTGAAATTTTTTAAAAAAAAAATCTATTTACCGAGCCACACTGGCCCAGTCTGCTGGATTATAGTCCATAATCTTTAGGGAATAAGCTTTCAATCTGTAGTGGCTTGATTTTGGGCTGCAATTGATCATATTAATAATACACAATAATCAGACTGAACATTTTCAATAGCTATAGAATATTAAGGGAATGAGAAAATGGAGTAAAAAAAATGGAGTAGAAATTTGACCAGGAGCAATTTCAGGTTTGGCTTGTATTTTCAAATTGTACTGTCAACTAAAAGAAGAAAAGTTCTTTCCCTTCAACTTTTTCCTTAAAATGGGAGAAAACAAAATTAAACAAAGCATGCCAAATATATATATATATATATTGATTGCAAGGCAACCCAACTGATCTTTGAAGATCGAATTGCTGAACTCAAACACAAATACATCATTATTTAAATAATAGCAATAGCGCTTAGGCTTATATACCGCTTCATAGTGCTTTTACAGCCCTCTCTAATCAGTTTACAGAGTCAGCCTCTTGCCCCCAATAATCTGGGTCCTCATTTGACCCACCTCAGAAGGATGGAAGGCTGAGTCAACCTTGAGCCTGGTGAGGTTCGATCTGCTGAACTGCAGCTAGCAGTCAGCTGAAGTAGCTTGCAGTACCCACTGTGCCACCTCGGCTCATAAGTGGCTAATAAGTGGCTCCAGATCAATCCTGGCTCCAGACATATGGGGAGACCAGGCAAACTTTTAAAGACCTCAAAAGCAGTTAAAACAGTTTTAATTTAATTCAATGTATGCCCTGCTTCCCTCAAAGTCCATTCCAAGCCACGATAGATGTTCATCCTAGGTCAGGTGCCAAACCATGGTTTGAAAGTTCCAACAAACTCTAGCGTGGTATTATCTGCGCCTGTTGTCACATGTCACTAAAACCGGTTGCATTACCCCTAGTCCTCACAGAAAGACACACAAAAGCTTCCTTTACCCCAGTTGTGTGACCTAGATTAAACTAATTCCTCCCGAGGTTAAAATAATAGCAGCCATGGAAGTGGCTGTGGTGAAGGAGGGGAGGGATGCGGGTGACCCTGTGTGCTGCGCCAAGCGAGAATTAGAAAGTCTTCCTTGGAAAACCAGGAAAAAAATGTGATTTATGTTGTTTTTTTTTTAAATTCACAGGGAAGAACCCTAGTCTGGGCTTTGAACCCTCTTTCGGGAGCGAAAGGCAACTCACTCTCTTCGTCAATCTTCAGCTCTTCGTTGTTCTTAATCTTCTCTGCCACTTCCTTCTCGTTCATGCCTTTGCTTGCCAGGAACTTGATTTTATATTCATCCCAGGACACGTGGCCTGAAAGGAAAGGAGAAGCCTTGCCAATTTCACGCAGTCGATCGCCACTTTTAGGCAGATTCTTCTCCCCCGTGGCTGCCATCCGACTAAGACCAAAGCTGCCCCATTTTGCTTGCCCCCTTTCTCTTACCATCGCCGTCAGGGTCCACGGCCCGGAAATGCATTTTGTTTTCTTCCACAGCCTCTTGGAAGTGCTCCTCGGTCTTCTCCATGATCCAGCGCTGCATCTCCTTGGCGCTGATTTTCTTGTCGCGGTTGATGTCAACCCTGCAATGTTTGGCGGCAAAGAAAGGAGCTGCGTTAGAGGATTTCCCAAACTCCGGTGTCCAACAAAAGGGACAATTTTTCTCTCTTTGCTCAGCCAACCACCAATCACAGCCTACAAGTTCAGGTGATCCAAGGATGGAGAGCAATGAAGGAAGGCCACCGTAGAGTCTCAACCAGGGCTGGACGGCTGGGGGTTTGCAGGGGTTCAGGAGAACCTCTAGCTAAGATTCTGTGCAGTTCGGAGAACCCGCAAAGCCCACTCCTGGTTGGCCCCATCCCTCCCAGGAGTCCCCACATGGCCTGTTTTGTTTTGTTTTTTAAATAAATCTTTATTGGTATTTACAACATATAAAACGAAAAAGAAAGAACAGAAAAAAGACAAGTTTACAACATACGTAAAAAAGACGACATTAACTAAACATATATTACAACATACGCCAACTAGGGGGTTATCGAGCCCCCTCCAATAAATTCTGTAAATTCATTCCAACATTTTATCAAAAGTAATTTTTAAGGTTTAGCAAAAGAAAACAATATTCATATATTAACGTATCCTAACTTATTTGTTCCTTGATTTTGTTCCTTGATTTAGCTATCTAAAGTAATTGTCTTGTTAAGTATAGTTCTATTTTGATACCATATCCAGGTTTTATAAAAAAAAAAAAGTGTCTTGTCTATCTTTTATCTGCTTCTGCACAGTTCAGAATTTTAGTTATAACGAATTGTTCCGTGGGTAACTTAGTTGACCCCTCCCCTCCCTGGAGTCCCCCATGAGGCCTGTTTTGGATGCAGGTTAAGTGCAGGGCATGCGCAGAGGCTCGGGGAGGACGAAAAATGGGCTCACCAGAAGTTCGGGAAGGCCTGAAACGGGCCCGTTTTCAGCCTCCAGAGTCCGTGGAGGGCAAACCACCACCACCACTGTGGTGCAAGAGACCAACTAGGCCACGCCCACCATGGCCACACCCACCCAGCAAAAGGGCAGAAAATCCCTTGCTAAAATTTTTGAAGCCCACCCCTGGTCTCAACCCAGCGACTGGCTTTTCCATTCTTATTACCGCCGCTTGGTTTCCCCGCTATGCCCCTAATAGTAATTTTTTTTTTCTCTGCGGGCAAGATATCCACCTGGCCATTACCAATCCCACATTACCACATTACAAAACAAAAAGTGTTGAGACTCTGGAAAAAGGGCAGAGAAGAACAACAAAGACAATCAGGGGCCTGGAGACAAAAACATATGAAGAACGATTGCAGGATTTGGGTATGATAGCAGTCTTCCAGTATTTGAGGGGCTGCCACTAAGAAAAGGAGGACAACTTATTTACCAAAGTACCAGAAGGCAGGACAAGAATCGATGGGTGGAAATTAACCAAGGAGAGAAGCAACCTGGAATGAAGGAGAAATTTCCTAACAGTGAAGACAATGAACCAGTGGAAGCCACACCAGAAACTGTGGGTGCTTCATCACTGGAGGTTTTTAAGAAGAGACTGGACAGCCACCTGTCTGAAATGGTATAGAATCTCCTGCTTGAACAAGGGGTTGGACTAGAAGACCTCCAAGGTCCTTTCCAACTCTATCCTGACTGAAGCTTTGTAATAATTTAATGACAAGCCCGGTGGCAGTGGAAGGAATAAATAAGAGTATATTCTCTTAAGCAACGAGAATCCAAGTCAGATTTTCTTCCTTTAATTTCTGTTAAAGAATAACTTGGGAGAATGTTCTGACCTAGGCTTCCCTAAAAAGCATGAAGCAGAGTCCCCTTTTGTTTACACAACTGTGAATTACATTCATTCACAGTCAGCAAGGCCTGTCCAAACAGTCTTTCAGAGGAATATTTATCAGTACAGACCTTATCTTGCTTGGCAAGCTGCCATGTCAATAGTTTGCAAATACAGGGCAAGGCAAAACCTGGCACAGAATCTCTGGGATTCACGGACAGATCTTCCCACTCTTGAAACGAACGAACGAACAAATTGTTTCTTGCAAAAGCCCACTCCCCATTTGCTCCTCTTTTGTTTCCTATGGGTGGGGCCAAACGACCCCCAAGTCCGACCCTGCTTTCTGAGTTGTTCTTGTCTTCTGGCAGCTCTGCACTTCTGCACACTGGGAACAGGTTCCAGCTGTTCCTCTGTCTCACTGCTATCTAGCTTCCTCTCTGCCCCCGACGCAGAGCCCTTGTCAGAGCTTTCCCCAGCCCCCATGTTCCTCCCCAACCTCCTCACTATCCAACTCTGCTGGTGGCTCTGCTGGCTGCCGGCGGGCCACAACAGAGAACTGTCTAAGATTCTTAGAACAATCACAGCTCCAAAATATGGAGGGAAACCATAATCAAGAGTTCTCCCGCACATACCAATGCTGGCCTTCCTATATTCCCTCCTTCCCTCTATTTTAGGAGAACGGCAGCAAATTTTCAAGTTAAAGCCAGACGGGGCTCACTTTGAGAAAATCACCACCAGTTTCTTCCGGTTTCTCCGCGGCTCTGAATCTTCCTCAAACTCCTCCATCTCTTTCCCCAAGAAAACCTCCTGGTGGAACTCTTTGTTGAGATGTCCGTCCAGCTCCATCTTGACCCCGTTGAGGTGGTCCGGAGGGAGGATCTCATTTTCGTCTTTGTCGGCGGTCGCTTTCTCTTTGAGGACGGAGCTGTTGGCGGGCCGAGCGTAGACGTCCATGAGCAAAAAGACGAAGAGGAGAGATAAATAGATGGAGCCCAGGCTGCAGATGAAGAAGCGTTTGGAAACCATGGTTCCTGTCCTTCAGGAGGTCAAGCAGGATGAAGGGTCAGTGTGGTGTCTGGATAACCTGGAGGCGGCAATGGGTCAAACCATTAGCATTATTCCTGTAATGAAAAATAGGTAAGTCTATGGCTAGTTCAGGGGTCGCCAATCTTAAATACTTAAAGAGCCATTTGGACCATTTTCCCACACAAAAGAAAACACCAGGAGCCACAAAACCCTTCCCATGCCTGACTATTTCCTGAGCGGTCACACATTGGCGGTTGTGACACATATTTTGAGCGACCAGAGAGACGCAGCAGAGGGATGAAAGAGCCACATGCGGCTCCAGAGCCACAGGTTGCTGACCCCTGGGCTAGTTAACCAAGGTCACGCATCGCACCGTCCTTTCTAAATCCATGCACTTGGGAGGGTTCACATCACACGCTGGATTGATGGAAGCAGGTTTTTAGATCATTACAGAAGGCCAGGAGATTTGGTACCACTTGCAAGCTTTTCAGTGGAAACTTAAAAGCTTGCAACTTAAATGCTTTCCTGCAAAGCTGATGCGCCTACTCAAAGTGCGACAGCACACCTGAACCTCCCAAAAATATGGGTTATGTTATGTTACAAAGCGCTCGCCTCTAGGTGGCTCAGTGGCTAAGACACTGAGCTTGTCAGTCAGAAAGGTTGGCAGTTTGGCGGTTCGAATCCCTAGTATAGGTCTCCTGCGTGAGCAAGGGGTTGGGCTAGATGACCTCCAAGATCCCTTCCAACTCTGTTTCTGTTACCTGTTACATCACGCAGCTGTTTTTTTTTTAACCACCAAAGACTTGATTTACTTTTGCAATTTTTCCCTTTTCTAGGCAAAGATCTACATTTACATTTTCCTCTTTCTTTTAACAAATCCGTTCACTAAAATCTCATTTTTGAAATTAAATCTTGTAGAGCTCCCCCCACCTCTCCTTCGGTCACTGACTTTTCAGTATCAAAGCCTTTTCCACTCAAATCTTGACCAATTTCCCCTCCCCCCACTTAATTAATTTCTCCTAAACAAGAAAGATAATTTATTGGCTGAAAAAAAGGCTTCAGGTTGCTCTTAATGTTTTCTAGCATAAAAAATCCCTCTATATTCAGGGAGCTTTTAGGAAGAAAGATCTTTCCTCTTTTTTTGCTGCTCCTTGGTTCCGCCGAAGCGAAAATCAGTCTGCACGTTCTCACAGGAACTCTGAGTCAAGAGTTTATTCCACAGAAATAAAAAGAAACCTCCAGGCAGGCAAGCCAATGCAGGTAGTCCTCGACTTACAACGGTTCCACTGAGTGACTGTTCGAAGTTACAACGGCACGCTGGAAAAAGTGACTTACGAACGTTTTTCACACTTAGGACCATTGCGCCGTGGCCCCGTGATCAACATTCAGATGCTTGGCCACCGGTTCCTATATTTATGACGGCCCCATTTTGCGACCTTCTGATAAGCAAAAGTCAATGGAAGGGGGGGGAAAGCCGGATTCACTTAACGACCTTGTTCCTAACTGAACTAACTGCAGTTGTTCACTTAGCAATGGTGGCAAGAAAAGGTCGTAAAACGGGGCGAAGCACAATGCAAGGGCTGCGTGGCGGTCGTAAGTCGAGGACTTCCCGCACTGGCCAAGGGATCCAACCTGGTTCCCCAGATATGATCCAGCGTATCCTCGGATGGATCCGGCTTGCTCGATCCCACCCACCCCGCCAGAAAAGCCCCCAGGGACCCCTCTGGGAACGTCCCGAGGTGGAAAAGGGCGGCACTCCGTACATGCCCAGAGGAACCCTCGCGCGAACACCAAGGAAAGCGCTCCCTTCGGGGGGCCTAGACACTCTGCACGTGCTCGGAGGCGTCCGTTCCTGCCCCTCTTCCCGTCCAAGGGTCTGACCTTCCCGGTCGGCCGCCCAACTTCCTCATCCCCGACCCCGCGCCGGGGCAGCGGCAGCCTTCCTTCGCCTTCAGACCGGAAGCCGGAAACTTCACTCCGCGGTGGGAAGACCGGCGTAGCCCCGCCTCTTCCGCCCCTGGAGGGGGGCAGCCTGTCATTCGCCCGCCCGTCCCGCGGAAGCGAGTCCCAGCAGGTGGGGCTCGGTTTTATTTCGTCCCCCTACTCACTAAATAAAATATGAAATACAAATAAAAGGTTTCATATTTTTATTTATCTTTTAAATTGATAATATTTACGAAACGAGCAGGCGCTCTGTTAGACATTTCAATGCTGAAGGCAAACGGGGGAGTGGAAAGCTTCGCCGTTGGAAGGGGTCCTTTGCGGCAAGCGAACCCGAGCCAGCCATCTTTGTTTCGGGCATAGCTCCTCAACGTCACACTATCCTACTGGCTGGCATGATCAACTGCGTCTCAGAAAACCCCGCCCGCCAGACCTGCTTTGCCCTAATTCATCATGGCGGCACAGCCTGCCCTCAAAGATGGCGCCGGACGTCAGCCTCACTTGCCCTGAGACGGGATGGCATGAAGAACGTGGAGGGGGGGGGAGCGCAGGGGAACGAGAGAAGAAATGGGAAGTGGTCACGTGGTGCTAGCGTGCTCGACCCCCACCTCCGCTACGAGACCCCGCTCTTTCGCGTTTTCTCTCCGCCTCAAGAAGCAGCAGCGAAACCTTTCCAAGAACGGCCTCACGGGCCCCCTCGCGTCAGGACCCGAGCGCGCATGCGCCGCGGGCGAGAACACCGCTTCGCCGGGGCTGAACCCGAAGCAGAAGACGACAATGAACCTTCCGCTGGAGGCGATCCAGCAGGCACCCAGCGGCATCTTCGAACGCAGCCCGAGGAGGTGTGTCCCAACCTGCCGCCCGTAGCCGTGGGGTGGGGGGGCGGAAATCTTCCCGCCAAAACCTGAGGCGATACTGGAGGAAGGAGGGTGGAGGGAAAGGGGGGAACTAGGTAACGCTAAAGAACAGTTGGGCCTGACCGAGAGGGGAGTGGCCAAGCCTGCGGCCCGCCCCGCAGCAACGGTGGGCGGGGACTGAACCTCGCCTCTTAACCAATCGGCACCCAGCTTGGCGACCGGTCGCCGAAGATTGGATCGTTTTCCGCGGAAAGGCGGGGCTGAGCCTTGAAGAGTTGGGGGAGGAGCCAGTTTCAAGCAGCTCCCCGAGCGGGGTTAGAAAAGGAGCCTCGGCTGTTCGTCCCGCCCACTAGAGGGCGCTGAGGGGAGGCCATGAAGCTGGTGCGCCTGCTCTGTCGCCACAAGACCCTGCTGGGAGGGCTGTCCCTCTTTGGGATGGTGCTGCTCTACCTGGCCAAGTGCACCTCGGAGGGCCTCAAGTCCTCCCCAGGGTGGGGGCTGCCCCACCAGCAGCAACCCCCCGCCCGGGGTGGGGCCCTGGGTGGCCCTCACCCCCCTGCGGCGGCCCCTCCGCCCCCTCCGGAGGAAGCCACCTTCCTGGCCGTGCTGGTGGTCAGCGGCCCCAAGTACACCGAGCGACGGAGCATCATCCGAAGCACCTGGCTCTCAGTGGCCGGACGGGTACCCCGCAGCGACTTGTGGTGCCGGTTTGTGGTGGGCACCGGCGGGCTGACCGGAGAGGAGCTGCACAGCCTGGAGTTGGAGCAGAGCCGCCACCACGACCTCCTCCTTCTCCCCGACCTGCGGGACTCCTACGAGAACCTGACAGCCAAAGTCTTGGCCATGTACGTCTGGCTGGACCAGCACCTGGACTTCCGCTTCGTCTTGAAGGCCGACGATGACACCTTTGTCCGCCTGGACGTCCTGGCGGAAGAGCTGCGGTCCAAGGAGCCACGCCGCCTCTACTGGGGCTTCTTCTCGGGCCGTGGACGCGTGAAGTCAGGCGGCAAGTGGAAAGAAAACGCCTGGCTCCTGTGTGACTACTATCTGCCTTACGCCCTGGGTGGGGGCTACGTCATCTCGTCCGACCTAGTACACTACCTACGCCTGAGCCAAGACTATCTCAACCTCTGGCAGAGCGAGGATGTCTCCTTGGGGGCCTGGCTGGCTCCTGTGGACGTCAAGAGGATTCACGACCCACGCTTTGACACCGAGTACAAGTCACGTGGTTGCAACAATAAGTATGTGGTGACGCACAAGCAGAGCCTGGAGGACATGCTGGAGAAGCATCAGACTCTGGCCAAAGAAGGGAAGCTTTGCAAGGAGGAGGTGAAACTCCGACTCTCGTACGTGTATGACTGGAATGTGCCTCCTTCCCAGTGCTGCCAGAGGAAAGATGGCATACCCTGAAACCCATGGCCTGGAAGGGAGGAAGGGAAGCCGAACTGGGAGAGCGGACTGCAAGGGACGGACAGGTGTCATGCTCAAATCTCTTCCCTGTGCTGAACTTTCACCCAGTATGCCTAATCGTACTTTGTCGTTTTTAAACTTTCAGAGTAATCCTATTTTCATTTGATTTAACAAAAAATTACGGAAGAACACGGAGCCTTCTGCGTTTCCCCAAAACTTAGGACCATAAATAATACATTCATAAAGGGGACATCGCTCTGTGGGATATGAAACTTTAAAAAAAACAGAGTTCCAAAACAACTGTGTTAAGTGACACAGCCATTCTCCATGACGTACATTTTGGCCAAATACCAGTACTGGCGACTGTTTCTCCCCTATCCCTTACTTCAAAAGGAGTAGATCCCGCCCCACCCCCCAAGGCTGTTGATGCATTTAAAATGTCCCATATCAGGAGACCAATTCAGACATCAACCCCAATGGAATTACAAATTAAGGTGCTGCAATCATTGTCATTTCTGAACTGAAGTAGCGACTTCTCTCGGAGATTCACATGCTAACATTTTTTTAAAAAATGGAACATCCTTGACTTGACGCTTCTATTTCACTTGGACAATTTCTTGAATGTCCGTTACTACCACATCTTCCACTTCCTGATTGCTACAGTCTTGCTCTTTGAGCCATCTTTCCCTTTACTCAGAATGGGGATGTTTTAATCTGTAAAAACAACATTTTGGGGTGATCCACATGACCGGATGCTGGAGCCATCCTTATGGCCTATGGGATGGCTGGGGAAGATCACCTATTTTTAAGAGGTTGCTTAATTGCTGAAGAAGACAGCTTCATTTTGACTGAAAATCCACGCTGCTTCATCCCTGAGGGACTTGGATGTTTTTTAAATTGTGGAGGTTACTTTTTTCAAATATACTGTTGATTAAAATGGGATTCTGTCCTTTTCTTAGGGACCAGTATTTGAGCTATAACTCTAGATTACGATGAGCCGAAATGGGAGATGGCTAAATTGGATGCCTTCCTTGATCAGTGTCTTTATTTGAAGAGAACTATTTGAGAGCAAATAGCTTGCAAGTAACGATAATCTCATCTGCACGCCCTGGTTGTTTGCAGCAGGCCTAGTTTTGACAAGTAGGGCTTAATTCACCCAGAATTTATGTGCTGTCACTGCCTTTCTGGTGATGATAGTACGTAGCCTTCAGTCAAAATCACCTCAAAAACCTTTATTGTGGCCATGTTGCCCAAGGTGTTAAGAGTTCTGGACCAAAGGATTTTTGGAAATAGATGGATGGAATTGTTTCTTTTTAGGGATGAATTGTGCCCTGTTGGATGGAGGGACTCATAATTTTTATATTGCAGGGGGGGTCCGTTTACCATGTATGTTTTTCCTGGCGTCTACAATAATCCTGGCTCTAAATATTTACATTTTTCCATAGATATTTGAACTGTTTTTCCACCCCTGAAAGCTTAAAAGGACTTTAGGGCTTAATCTGCTTTTCATTCAGAAAGCACTCCTAGCAGAGAATCTGAGATACATATCTATTTATGCTTAGATTGAATCAAGGGAAAATTATGATCCAATCATGCTTTAAGGAAAGAGTTGCCGAATTATATTTTTATTTGTATTTTCCAGGGTGGTTTCCCATGCGAGTTCTAGCGAGACTGACTGTAATTCGCTTTTTCTGAGATTACTTTAGGCCGAGCAGTAGCTGCTACTTTGCTATGGGGGCAAAATTAGTTTGTTTTAACCATGGACTGTTGGCCATGTTTGACACTCATCAGTCGTCCAAGCTTCCTTTGGGAAATTAGTTACCAGAAACAATTGAAAATATTTGTCCCCTCCAAGGGGAGTTAGTATTGTATGTAAAATTATGTGCTTATAATAATAGTGATAATTTATTTATAAATACTGTAAATGTACTGTGTATAGTTTCAGGCCTGAGGAAAATGGTTGAATGTCATAGTAATTTTAATTTATTAAAGGAATGTGTTGGAAGCTCAGAGCGGTCCTTTATCAAATGCCATTGTTTTCTGCTGCACATTTTTAATTTAAAATTCTCTGGTGCTGCCTTTTAATTCAGACTGCCCCGCGTTTTATCTCTGGAGCTTGCATGAAAGACTGTATAGGTCAGCGGTTCTCAACCTGTGGGTTGGGACCCCTTTGGGGGTCGAAGGACCCTTTCACAGGGGTCGCCTAAGACCATCGGAAAACACATATTTCCGATGGTC
>JANHFM010007953.1:82125-98916 GCA_032468115.1 Grayia smithii | reverse complement strand
GTCGAGGAAACACCTGCCTTTCAGGTGTTTACATTACGATTCATAATAGTAGCAAAATTACAGTTATGAAGTAGTAATAAAAATAATTTTATGGTTGGGGGTCATCACAACATGAACTGTATTAAAGGGTCACGGCATTAGGAAGGTTGAGAACCACTGCCTTAGAGGAACGCGGTGGCTCAGTGGCCAAGATGCTGAGTTTGTCGATTGAAAGGTCGGCAGTTCAGCGGTTCAAATCCCTAGTGCTGCGTAATGGAGTGAGCTCCTGTGACTTGTCCCAGCTTCTGTCAACCTAGCAGTTTGAAAGCAGGTAAAAAATGCAAGTAGAAAAATTGACAACCAGCTGATTGGCTGGCGGCTAACCATCCTGGGAGGCTAAAAACCTGGGACGAATAGTGGCGTTGAATGGGCTGTGCTGAAGCATGTGGGATGGAGGGGCCATAGCTGACTGGCCGTGGCGAATGGGCGGGGGCATGTCAGCCAAGGAGAAAAGCTAGAGGAGAATCCCCCGAAGCGGAAGCGTGGCGGAGAAGCAGGTGTGGCCAAGGTAGGAGGCGAGAAGTCCCATTCCGTGGAAAGCTAGCCAGGATCCCGTCTCCTAAACACAGCTTCAAGCTTCCCTTAAAACAGCACAATGCTATCCCTTGCACTCTTTGATCCTTATGTTCAAGTCTACATATACTTTGCCAGCCAGCTGGTATCATGCCAGACCATTTGGCAACCAATCCGGTGTGCTGTGATCTGTTTACAACTTTCTAGACTCACCCTGGCTTGGAAGAGAGGGAAAGGGGGAGACTACAGTGTATACAATGCAGCTAAATATACAGATTTATTTATGTATCTTATTAAAACATAAGACAGTAAAAGAAAAGCCAAGACATTTTGCTATAATGGTTGCAGTTGCTTTGAAATGTTCCCCCCCCCTCAAATTTTTTTGACATCTTCTTCAGTCTCGAAATAATAAAATAAAATAAAAAGTGTCCCCCAGCCAGCAGGAAAAGGTCATTTTTTAAAAATCATCTAGGGCAGGACTAAACATAGGCAAAGAATTGGGACTGCTGCCCCTAATGGCAGTCTTCTGTCACATTTATCCTTATGGCAATTCTTTCTACAATTTCATCTGTATCCTGATATCGTTGTGTGTTTCTCAAGATATCCAGCCCCAAAGAAAAGGAAACAGGAACATATACCAAGCTCCCTAACTCAGATTGAAGGCTTGAAGGACTTCCTGTAGTTACAACCGGTCAGTGGTGAAATCTGAACTGGTTTGCTACTGGTTCGTTGGCCATGCATGCACACTGCGTGCGCATGCACAATGCGCACCAAAAGGAGGCTTGGGAAGTTAAGTAGAATGGCGAGGGGGTGGGATCAGCTGTGCCACATGATTTAGCTTTACTAGAAAGCAGGATTCCTTTCTTTCTAGCAAAGCTAATCCGCGCTGCACAGCTGATCATCGGAAATACCAGTTCGGAGGAACTGGAAGCTTTTTAAACTACCAGTTCGCCCGAACCAGTAGCTAACTACTGGTTTGCCCAAATCGGTAGCTTTTTTTTATCATTACCGGTTCACCCGAACCGGAGCAAACCAGTAGCATTTCACCCCTGCCACTGGTATGGTAGCCATACTATCAAATCGGTTCCAAATTGAGCAATTATTATTCACACCTGCAAAAGAGGAGTTCCTCTAGGTCTGCGCCTTTCTGAAATTTTAGAAAGAGAGAGGCCAGGCCTGCCACAACTCACTAACTGCCGATATTCAGCTCTTCAGAGTGAGCAGAAGTCAATCCCACCATTTCACCCTTAACCTTCTGTTGGGGGGGTCGTAGGCGGACCCAAGGCCAAGTCACAAGCTGCGGTGGATAAATGAAGGTGTCACAGACAGGGAAGGGGAACAGCCCCTTATTTCACACCGCGTTTTGTTTTTGCCCCGTGAAATCCCACAAAAGTCTGAATGGGGTCGCTTCTGCCTTCTTCAGCACCGTCCTGAATTGGATCATTGCCACTTTCCAACCATCCAAGGTTGCATACTTGATTTCAGCCGTCTCCAAAGATATGGGACTGGATTATTCGCTCCTGCGGTTCTCGTGTGTCCATCTCTTGGTATATGTACGAGGCAGAGAATCATGTTTATCCTCCCCCTTCGCTTGCAATGACCTCAACAAGCCAGCAGTTCTGCCTCAACAGAAATCAGAATTTCAGTTCATGTCGAAGCTTCGCTTTGATCTGGTTGCTTTACACGACCTTCCGATCCTAAGGGCTGGGATCTTAGGGTCAAGCATGAAGAGTTTAAATAATATACACTTCGTTCCATTCTAATAACGATTAAGGAGGGCCTGTTTAAAAGCACTCACGCAGGCCCACCCTGGTACCTACCAAGGCATGGTAGAAAACCGTTTCTTGAAATTGAGCTCGGGAGCAGATGTCAAGAGTGTCACACAAATGACATGCGAGAAGAGAGGATCTGCTACTTAAACTATGCCAGCGTGGATATGTCCTTTTCAATTAACGTGGCCTCGTCTCCTAGCCCTAACTCAAAATCCAAATTTTCCGGTTAGATTTGGTCAGTATAATTATTTCAATCATTATATCCCAAATGTTTGGGGAGAAACATTTTTTCTGAGCCACTCCAATTGCTCTCCAGAATTTCAGGTAGGAAGCCCTGCTAGATCTGTTTCAGAGATCTGAGAATTAAAAACTGGGTCTTTCTGCTTTCCAAGATGTTTATGGAGGGCCCTGCAGCGTTACCCCTTTAGAAATTAAGGTAAAGGTTCCCTTTGCACATATGTGCTAATCGTTCCTGATTTTAGGGGGCGGTGCTCATCTCCATTTCAAAGCTGAAGAGCCAGCACTGTCCGAAGACGTCTCCATGGCTGTGTGGCCAGCATGACTAAATGCCAAAGGTGCATGGAACGCTGTTCCCTTCCCACCAAAGGTGGTCCCTATTTCTCTACTTGCATTTTTTACCTGCTTTCGAACTGCTAGGTTGGCAGAAGCTGGGACAAGGAACGGGAGCTCACTAGGGATTCGAACTTTAGAAAATACTCATATTAGCCACTCCTAATAAAAATGACGTACCAGAAGAATTTGTTGCCCAAGCATAAATTGGCTCTAGGTTGCAAGCACTTTTTAAATATTAAGGTAAATCTAAAAGGGTCCTGAATCTTCAAACTAATGAGAAGAGGATCTAAAAAAATGTCCTGCTTTGAATTGGGACAGAGAAAGAATTCTGGGGCCATTCTCACACAATACTCAGGATCAGAAAAGGAGGAGGGTTTTCGCTACCCTACTGATGGCGTTTCCCACAACCATCTGGTTGGCTAGTTCACAACACAAGACGGAGAACAGAAGAAACCTTCATTGCGTGCTAGTCCATCAACTTGTCCGCATGAACTGGCACCAGCTTTCTGAAGACTACGCAGATTTTTTCTGATCCCGCCGATCTGGGAGATAACCAATCTATAAAGACCAAATCTATTTTGAGCTGGGGTAGTAGCGCCCAAAATCATGAGTTGTGGCCATCAGCATTTCCCAAGACCAACACTAGGATGGTTTGCCGTTGTACTTCTTCTGAGATTCTTTTTTTGGACCACCAGACTCCTAGAGGTCTCCCACACCAGGTCAGCAGGATTTAGCTTTCAAATCCAGAAAGGATCCAGACCCTGGCCATGTCCTAGGGTTTCTCCAAGGTACTTTCTCTTATTCTGTAGACCAGGGGGAATGGATGTCTTTCTAGATGAACCCTCTTTGCATGCAGGTACCTTAAGTTAGAACCCGGGGCATTTCCTTGAGACCAAAAATAATACTAAAAGCACCAGGCGCTTTATTTTCTAGTGTTTTGACTTCCTAAATATATGGGAGAAACACTGGTTCTACCAATAAGCTCTGATGCCCAGCATATTCTCAGCCCCCTTAACCTTATCGGAATCAAGAGAGGGAGAGATTTCCTCGGCTCTCAGAACCGAGATGGAAAATCTGAATCTGCCAATGGAAGGAAACTATATCTGGGTTTGGGGTTATCCTCTCTCTCTCTCTCTCTCTTTCTCTTGGATTGTTGCTAGGCCTCCTTGAGGTGGAAAAGACATTTGCTTCATTTGGCTGCAGAACGCTAATGGCGAAGAGAAGGTGGGTCCTTTGGGCAGGCAGGGTTCAGAGTTCAAGCTTGTCCATCAGATGGCCAGACGCGTTTTCTCCCCCGCTCCGTTCTCCATGGCAGATTGTCTTGGGGGAGTTAGACTCCCACAAACATACCCATGAAGTCAGATCCATTCTGAATGGTAACGGGGGCCCCAGCACTGTTGTCCACAAAGATTGAGGTGTATTGTCCAGCCTGTGCCGTGGATGCCAAAGGAAATATGGGAGAAAGGAAGAGGGAAAATGAATGCGACATTACATGGATGCCAAACTCTCTGTTGGCTTCATCAACAAACCACGATAACAGAATAACAGAATTGGAAGGGACCTTAGAGGTCCTCTAGTCCAACCCCCTGCTCAAGCAGAAAACCCTGTACAGGTAAACCCTCAACTTACACAGTTCATTTAGTGAATGCTCGAAGTTATAAAGTTACTGAGAAAAGTGACTTAATGACCATTTTTCACACTTAGGACCATGGCAGCATTCCCATGGTCACGTAATCAAAATTTGAACGCTTGGCAACTGGTTCATATTTATGATGGTTAATCAGAATAGAGCTGGAAGGGACCTTGGAGGTCTTCTAGTCCAACCCACTGCTCAAGGAGGAGACCCCTATACCTTATATGGGTTGCAGTGTCCCGGGATCATGCAATCATCTTTTGCGACCTTCTGACAAGCAAAGTTAATAGGGAAGCCAGACTCACTTAACTGAACAACTGCAGTGATTCACTTAACAAATGTGGCAAGAAAAGTTATAAAACGGGGCGAAACTCACTTAAAAAACTGTCTCACTTAAGCAACAGAAATTTTAGGCTCAGTTGTGGTTGTACGTCAAGGACTACCTTGTACCATTTCAGACAAAGGGTTGTCCAATCCAATCAAGCTTTCTGTGGAGATCAGAGCTAGGACTTGGTAATAACAAGGCAGCAGGCAGGGATGACTTCTGCAGGGCAGATCATCCATGGGTACCCAACATGAGTAAAATCTTGAGGGAGAAGCAAGTGATTTGAAACCATGAGCAGAGCTGGGCTATCAAATGGGTGAAATCCAGGGATGGGCTGCTGGGGGTTCACGGGAGTTTGGGAGAACCTCTAGCTAAGATACTGTGCAGTTCAGAGAACCTATAAATCCCACTCCTGGCTGGACCTGCCCACCGCACCCCACTCCGCCCCTCCCAGGAGTTCCCACGTGGCCCGTTTTGGATGCAGAAAATGCAGAGCGCGCATGGAGGCTCGAGGGTAGAAAATGGGCTTATCGGAACTTTGGGAAGGCCGGAAACGGGCCCTCTGAAGCCTGGGGAGGCAATTTTTGCCGTTTTGAAGAAAGGGGCCCTCTGGAGCCTGGAGAGACCATTTTGAAGAAAGCCCCTGGAGCCCGGGAAGGACAAAAACACACACATACACCTCTGCCGTGGTGCAGGAGGATGACTAGGCCACGCCCACCATGGCCACGCCCACCCAGCAACCGGGCAGAGAACCCCTTGCTAAAATTTTTGAAACCCACCCCTGGAGAAATCCAGAAGTCCTTCGATCTCAAATGGATTCCCAGAACAACTAATTGAATCCTGATGACATCTCATTCAGTTGGTCACAAAAGATCTCTGACGTACCATAACCATCTAACTTGGAGTCTCTCTGACACCCAGCCTTTAGTTAGTGCAAATTCCTAGAGTGGTTGGAACTGGGCTCTATTGGACAGGACAACTGGACACATCAGGAGATGGTGGGCAAAATTCTTGGAACTCAGAATTCATTTGAACCATCTGTTGCGTAATCCTTACCTGGAGTTGGAGCAATCCATGGACGTAAACCGTAAAAACTTTGCTGTTGCTTTCCAGCCCAGCAATTACCTCCAAAGATCTAGGCAGGTGCAAAAAAAGGAGACAGTCATTTGCTGGCCAGGATGCAACTACTGAGATGACATCAGGTATGAAGGAAGATCACAGATTTGACAAGCCTGGCTATATTTTCACAGATTAAAACAGTCTGGTATACTTAGTCCTTATTGAAGCATTACAAACCCTGCCTGAGCCCTTTTTCTCTCATGCCCTTCACAACACAAATTCTTTCGCCGATTCTGCCCTAGGTTTCTATAAACCTAGTTTGGAAAAAAAAAATGGAGCCTCTTCCAAATTGGCCAGAAGTTTATTATCCACACCCCAGCGAGCACATTGGGGCTGATTTCTGAGCAGAGATATATAAACTCGGCAATATCAGGGAGTGGGATTCAGCCAGTTTGGACCAGTTAGGACGAACCGGATGCTAACTTTAATCTGGTTCGCTGAACCTGTTGTTGCAAGGACTGGCTGGCCCAGCCCACCCCACCCCGCCTCTCTCAGGAGTCTCCACACAGCCTGTTTTGGATGCGAGGTAAGTGCAGAGCCCGCACGGAAGCTCTAGGAGGGCGAAAAACAGGCTTTCCAGAAGTTCCGAAAGTCCGGAAACAGGCCCATTTCTGGCCTCCAGAGGGGCTCCACAGCCCGGGGGAGTCCATTTTTGTTCTCCTGGAGGGTCAAGAAAAGCCTCTGGGAAAGGCAAAATGCCCTTCCGCCGTGGTGCAGGTTGCATAGCCCCCCCCACCCCCTCAAAGCAACCGGGCAGAGAATTGGTTGCTAAAATTTTCCAATCCCATCCCTGGGCAATATTAATTGTAAGTTTTGTTGTCCTTGTTCCCAGTGGCCTTAAAAGGTAGAAGATGCCAGCATCGCACAAAAATAGTTCAAAGAAACAAAACGATCAAAATTTTCTCCTCTCTTAAGAGCTATTTGGGCATTTGTAATCTGAGTGCAGCTTTACAATAGATATCAGATTCCTGGAATCACTGCTGGTTTTTTCACTCCTTCCTCCAGCAAATGAATTTTCTTTTCTTTTTTTTTTTCTCATGTGCTTTCAATCTAGCAAACCACTCTGGGATCATTTTAGCCGAGGGTGGAAGTGTTTTTGATGGGTAAAATAAACAAGGTCTTTGTGTTGAAGCGTAATACTGCCCACAGTGACTTCAAGACAAGCCCATCTTGATTATTTGCCAACAGGAAAGAAATCATTGGTTATTGCCTCCTTCTGGAAGGTTTTCTGCCTTCCCTTTTAAGCTTAGGATTTCCAAGTGGTCTCCAATCCAAACATTAGTCAGGCCTAGTACTGTTTGGCTTTGAAATCAATCAAGGTGAATAGACGGGTGCTGCCACCTGCTGCAGACCAATAATCAATAGATTTAAAGATGCTAATAAGTACTATACCAGGGGTCAGCAACCCACGGCTCTGGAGCCGCATGTGGCTCTTTCATCCGTGTGCTGCGGCTCCCTGTTGCTGGTCAGCTCCACAATTGATAGGCTTTCGGATAGAGGAAAAAGGATGCTGTGCTAGGAGGAGACTCTATGGTGGCGGAACTGGACTTCCAGTCAGCAGAGGAAAAAGGATGCTGTGCTAGGAGGAGACTCTATGGTGGCGGAACTGGACTTCCGGTCAGCAGAGAAAAAAGGATGCTGCGCTAGGAGGAGACTATGATGGGGGAACCGGACTTCCAGTCAGCTCCAGAATTGAACGGGGGCTTCCGATTAGGACTTTTGTGGCTCTTTGAGTATTTAAGGTTGCCGACCCATGTACCATACTGTACGCATCACTATTAAACCATGATTCTTAACTGGGGGATTTCAGTTTCATTGTAAAGAGGATCTTTTAACTGTCTGCCTCATGCTCTCATTTTCCTGTCTGTAACTTCCAGATAATGGCTGCTATAATATTTACTAAAATACAATGTCCAAAAGAGGCTAGTGAAAAGCCAAAAATATAAAACTATTTTTAAATTTGGGATGTATTCATGCAATGTATGGGCCATGGAGCCAAAAGAGGCCCAATGAATTCTGCTAAGCGGCTACTGAGATCAGAAAAAGCTGAAAAACAGAGGATTGGAGGGAAGGAATAAACTGGAATGTTGGGATAAGAGGAAGAGGACACTTATCAAAATAGAAAAGTATATAAAGAAAGAGCTCATAGCACCTGGGAAAGACAGTTCCTGCAGAAAGAAGAGGCAGAAAGAACTGTATTAAAATGCCAAAGATAGGTCTCCAGTGATCCAGGATGGAACAAACCCACAATTCCAGCAATTTAATGTACTCACGTATATCGGTGGCAGAGGGATTCAATGCAGATCAAGACTCGGACATTGTCTCTTGCTCGAAGCTGCAGTTTACTTTTCAGCTCACTGTGGTCTTGGAGAGAAAGAAAGAAAAAGAAAGAAAGAGAAAGAAAGAAAGAAAGAGAAAGAAAGAAAAGAAAAGAAAAAGAAATGTTGAAAATAAATCATTTTTGTTTTAAGTATTCAAGAACGTTCAGTGCAAAAGGAATGGATTTTCCAGCATTGGCCTTCCAATACGTTTTTCCATCCTGACCACAATTCCTGGCCTCGGTTGAAAGAAATGTTACTTCACCATTTGGTGAAGGGAGATTATCATTCTTCTCTCTCCCCACCTTCAGAAATTACAAATATGGTTGGGAGCAGAAATCAAGACGCAGAAGGAAAGGAAATAACTAGATTGGGGCAATTTAATAAAAGCAGTGAAACTACGTTCTGAGCCTATAGGCACAACCAGGTTCCCCCTTACATTAAAATCTATCCACCCCCCCCCCACTCTAACCCAAATCTTCCTTTCACTTCCCAGGGCCAGCCACAATGAAAACACAAGGCAAGGCTTATTATTTGGGATAAGGAATATTCTATATACCGTGTTTCTCCCAAAATAAGCCCTCCCTGAAAATATTTAACCTTATGTGCAGCCGGTCCCCGCCATTTCCTCTGGTTAGGTTAGGGAGAGAGCGCTGGAAATCAAGTAAGACAGCAAGAGGAGCCCCGTCTTGCTCCACGTGGCCCAAAATAATAAGACCTCCCCCAAAATAAGGCCAAGCACTTATTTCGGGGCTCAAAAAAATAAGTCTTATTTTCGGGGAAACACAGTCACAGCCGACAACTCCCTGGTGGATGAATGACAAATGGGTCTTTTTAAGGGGCATGAAGGAGAGTGGGAAATTAAATGTAATATTGGGGAATGATCTTATTTGTCTTTCTTTGAGGGGAAGATAGCAATAGCAATAGCCCCTAGACTTATATACTGCTTCACAGTGCTTGACAACCCTCTCTAAGTGGTTTACAAATGTCAGCTTATTGCCCCCAAACAATCTTGGGCCTCGGTGGCGCAGCTAATTAATGCTCTGGCTAAGTGTTTCACCTTAGTTCCAGATGCCAGCAATTATTGTTGGTTCGAATCTCACCAGGCCCAAGGTTGACTCAGCCTTCCATTCTTTCAGGGTAGGTAAACTGAGGACCAGATTGTTGGGAGCAATAAGCTGACTTTGTAAAAATGCCACTTGGAAGCAGGCATATACGAGAAATGAAGGAATTTGCTGAGCACTTGAGTTGTGCTCGAAACTGTAAGCCGCCCTGAGTCTCCGGAGAAGGGCGGGATATAAATAGAAAAAAAAGAAAAAAAAGAAAAGTTGTAAAGTGGGGGCAAACTGACTTAAGGAACTGTCTTGTTTAGCAATAGAAATGGGCTCAACTGTGGTCATAAGTCAAGGACTACCTGTACTTATAAGGTGGTCTTCTTATCCACAGAGCAAGCAAGTTCCTTCCCATCGGCTAAGTCTATAAAGCCTATATTTTATTTGGGATAGCCTTTTGTTTTTCCATCAATCACGCAGAAACATTTTGATGGAAAATTGGTTTGGAATGCAAGTGCCAGTGTTGTTATGGCCTGCCGGCAGCCAGCAGAGCTGGCAGCAGAGTCAGATAGTGAGGAGGTTGGGGAGGAACATGAGCCAGTCCTGGGGGCTGGGGAAAGCTCGGACGAGGGCTCTGCGTCGGAGGCAGAGAGGGAGTTAGACAGCAGTGAGGCAGAGGAACAGCTGGAGCCTGTTCCCAGTGTGTGCACATGCGCAGAGCTGCCAGAAGAGGGGAACAATGCAGAAAGCAGGGTCGACTTGGGAGTAAAGCCATACTTTGAAGGTGATTGGCCCCTCCCATAGGGAACAAAAGAGGAGTGAACAGGGAGGGGGCTTTTGCAGGAAACAATTTGTTCGTTTGGTCATTTCAAGAGTGGAAAGTTCTGTTTGTGACTCTTAAGAGACTCTGTGCCAACTTTTGCCTTATTCTGGGTTTGGAAACCAGTTACGTGGCAGCTTGCCAAGCGAAATAAGTTGTGTTCATAAATATTCCTTTGAAAAACTGTTTGGACAAGCTTTGCTGACTCTGAATGACAAATAATTCACAGTCATGTAAATAAAAGGTTCTTGTTGGGACTAAAACTCTTGCTTCCTGCTTTTTAAGGGAACCTAGGTCAGAACAAGCGCCATATTTAAGCTCACC
Source organism: Grayia smithii (assembly GCA_032468115.1). Lineage (NCBI taxonomy): Eukaryota > Metazoa > Chordata > Lepidosauria > Squamata > Grayiidae > Grayia > Grayia smithii. The sequence continues at coordinate 88,428 of JANHFM010007953.1, read as the reverse complement.
CCAATTAACCCAACCTTGGCTTGTGTGCCGGCCTGAGCTGACATCTGAAGACAAGCGAAACAAAAAAGTCCAACATTGTGCATTTTAATATTTTCCAAAGATAAATCATGAACCCCAAAGCCCAACAGTTATCGGAATTCTTTTCTTCCCCGTTGCCCAGCCACCGGCTTGCATACAAAGGAAACAAAATCTGAACACATTTCTTCTTAGATGAGATAACAAAACTTTTTTAAAGTCCCAACACCCATCCTAAGCGTGGAGTCAACCTTGTAAATCCCCTGGAAGACACTTGTATGATTGGAATGGAGGAGGAAGGGGTAAATTTAGCGGGGGGAAAAAGATAAACCGCTGTTTTTAATTCTTCTATTTACATTTTGGCTGGCTACAGAGAGCCATGACAGTCAACGTCAACGGAGAGAAGAGAACCAAATTCTCTTCTCTCTCCTTTTTTCAAGTTTGGAAGGGGAGAAGTCACCTGACGACCTCACCTGGACTAGCCAGAAGCTAACCTGGGAGAAACTGACATGGCTCTGTGTGTGGTTTTGCAGTCCCCTGTGTTTCTCCATTCCCTGAGATGGGAAAACCCACCCGTTGCAACAAACAGTTCCATGCAAACTTTAATGGCTGCAACGTCCATCGTTTTTATAATTTTCCTGCAGCCAGTCTGGAAGTCTCACTTAACAATGGTTCATGAATACCAGGAGCCACGGCTACTGAAGCCTTTAGGTAGCTTTTTTTTTTAACTGAAACAGGCTCGTGATTAGACGCAGGGGTCCCCAAACCTGGCAACTTGTGGACTTCAACTCCCAGAATTCCCCAGCATGGGGAAGTCGAAGTCCACAAGTCTTTAAAGTTTCCAATTTTGGAGAGCCCTGCCGTACAGGATAATCGTGGAAGCTCTGTATTTTTTTTAAAAGGGGAGCGAAAGAAGTCTGCAGATAGAAAACGAACCAATCCTTACCAACCATCTTTAACATAAAGGGCATTAAATCTTGGACAGCCCTGTGGCTTTCTCTTTGGACCACTCCCCCACGTTAGCTCTACTAGACCCAGCTCTGAAAGATTTCTGTTTCAGTGCATAAAAATATAATATGGCTTGGGTTCAACGTTCAATAATTGTGCCCAGCACATTATTCTGTTAAATCCTCTTGAGTTTGACAGCAGAGGGGAAAAAAGCCCATAATTTTAGTGGATTGGAATGAGGCCACTATTACTCTAAAGTTGTGTTTCTCCTGCAACTTTAAGATGGGTGGATTTCAACTCCCAGAATCCCCTAGCCAGCAAGCTGGGAGTGGAAATCCACCCGTCTTAAAAGTTGTCACGGTTGAGAAACACAACTATAAAAGGAAGACAAGATCCTGGCTTACGGAACCAGCATATAGATGCAAATGTTTTAAACAATGGGAAGCATGTACAAAAACATGCAGGGTAGCCTCTGCCAATTGGATGCCTTCTGTAAAGTTTTTGAGATTGCAACTTACAAATCGATTAGCCGTCCCTGCCTTGGTTCAACTATCTCGGGGATTCTGGTGCGTGGAATTCCAACACATCTGAAGGGCGCCAGGGTGGAAAAAAATCCATTTTGGATACCGTTATGGCTAAATTTAAGCAATATTGGGGAGTTGTAAGAAGAGGGGAAAAAAGAGGCTCGGCTAATTTTATCCAGTCTTCCTAAGGGCTACGCTGGCCTCTTGTCTCATCTTAAAATGTACCCAACGGTAAAAGCAGCTGGACTGTGTGCCAGCACTAAATTATTTCAAAAGCAATTCTGCTTTATGCAAGTTATCCATTATTCGTAGCTGGTCTTGTCGATGGCCAAGAGGATAGTTTTTAAAAAAATAATTCAGTTAGGAAAGAGGTCGCTCTGATATGATTATTTTTTTTTTATAAAAATGGATATAGATATATGCAGAGACACACTTCCCTGTCTACCATCCTCCAAAATTAAATGGTGCTGCTCCGTTTTAGGGACACACACAGAAAAAAGCCCAGTTCAGGAATAGCCCTTGGGAGATTGGGATAAAAGCTGGCAACATTAATGTCCTACGTTCAGCAACGGTATTGAAAAATGTTCAGGTTCTGTTGGATTCTGCCAAATTCCCTTCCATTTGTCTTTATCATCAGAGGATTTAAAAAAAAGAAGAAGATTTCTAGTGGAATTCGACCAGTAAGAGGGGGGAGAGAAATGCATAGTTGTTTTGAAGCATAACTCTTGACTGCTAAGAACAGGATTTCCTGGGGGTGGGGTTAGAAACTTTGTCATGGAGCCCAAAGAAAGATGGTGGAGGTGAAATTCGGTTGAAGGGGGCACCAGTCTGAATCCTAGAATTGAGCATGGGTAAAAAAAACGACAGGATCTAAGGAAGGAAAAAAAAAGACTGAATAAAAAGAAAAAAAAGAAAAAGAAAAGAGGACGAAAGAATTGGATCTTTTCTGTCAAAGGAGGCTAGGTCAATTGCATCAGCTGGACAGCAGCATTTAAGATATACGTGTGGAGTGTGTCAAGAAAGCACAAGACACCTTGGCTGTTGTTAGATGGGTGGACTTCCAACTCCCAGAGTTTCTCAGTCAACATGGCTGGCTGGGGAAGTCTGGGAGTTGAAGTCCTCGCGTCAACGTGCCCAAGGGTTGAGAAATACAGCCTTTAAGCGGTCAGTGCTTAGTGTTGGGACAGACCTTGGTCAAATCCAGCTTGTGATCTTTGACTGAGAAGCCAAGAAGTCTAGGCCATCAATTCCGGCGAGATGTTGCAAGTTGGTCCAAGAAATTGGCAAGACGCACAGCATTGCCAACCCAACAAGGATTGCGCTTCTCTCTTGTTGTAACTTCGCTCTACGTTGCATTCTCAAGTTCAGACCTCGCTTCATTCCGACAATCAACGTTCACCGAGAATTGTTCCATTTCTACCATTTGGCCTCGTTCGGCAAGTCCATAAATCCCTACAGTAGCTCAAATTCAGGGAAAAAAAACAGACAACAGGGGCAGCCACACCATTCTGGCCTTCAAAACAAAACCAATTTTAAAAAAGAAAAGAAAAAAAAAAAAAACCAAGGAGAACGCAGGGTGGCCGAAAAACCCCCGACAAAATAATAATCGTATGGAAAGGAAAAAGAAAAAAGAAAAAAGAGCACGCTAGCACATCAGAGTATCTGATGTAAAAAGTTGCCAATCCCCTTTCTGTTTTTGCAGGAACAACCAGGCCCCCCCAAAAAATAATGTAGAGTTGGCGTTTCTGCGTTTAATTTTCCCATCCTCTACAAGCACGGAGACCAGTTAAACGCCCCGGGAATCCTTCTCAGTTTTTGAACCGCGTTTGTTCGCAGATGTGATTGAACTTCCTGAAATTAAAAACCCAAGAAGAGAAAAGTTAGCTTTTTTTTTTTTTCTGGGAACGTCACATGAAAGAAATTTTCAAACAAAGGAGAAGCAGCTTGACTTCCTAATTAATACCCTTGGGGGGGGGGGCTCCAAATATTTGGCACCTCTTTTAATTCGTTTCTCCAATTCTAGACCCACTCTGAGCTCGGAATCTTTTTCCTAAGACTGGAGCAGCTGAAAATGCTTTGCATAGCACTCCTAGCGATTCTGAGCTTAATAGCTAAAGCCTGCAAAATGAAACAGCCAGGACATCTTGCCAAGAACTGCCAATAAATTTGAGAGGGGGAGGGAAGAGATAGACAGATAGATAGAATGAGATGGAGATAGATAGAATGAGATAGATAATGACAATGATATAATGATATAGATGATATAGATAGAAGAGAGAGAGTGTGATGATATATAGACAGATAAGAGAGATGATATATATAGATTGATGATAGAGGTGATATAATGATAGAATAGAGAGATGATAGAGAAGGATAGCCGGTAGATAGAATGTGATAATGATAATGAAATGGAGATAATGATATATAGATAGAAGAGAGATGATATATAGATAAATAAGAGATGATATATAGATTGATGATAGAGGTGATATAGATAATAACAGAGAGAGATGATAGAGAAGGATAGATGATAGATATAGGTAGACACATATATCTGTCTATATATATATATAGGGAGAGGAGGGGAATTAGGATAGATGGATGGATGGATAGATAATGATATGATGATATAGATAGAAGAGAGAGAGAGTGATGATAGATAGACAGATGATGAGAGATGATATATAGATTGATGATAGAGGTAATATAATGATAGAATAGAGAGATGATAGAGGATATAGAAAGATGATAGAGAGAGAAGATAGAGATGATATGATAACAGATATAGATATATAAATGATATAGAAGATAGAGATGATAGAGAGTGAAGATCTAGAAAGATAATAGTTTGATATAGTAATATATATATATATAGAGAGAGAGAGAGGAGGGGGAATTAGGATGGATGGCTGCATGGCTAGATAGATAGATGAATTAGGATGGATGGATGGACAGACACAAAGACACATAGAGAGATAAGCATCACGCCATGCCCATCAATTTAATACATTTGATAAATAAAACCTATTGATTTGAGCTGGATAAACAGATTAGCCACAGAATCTCTCTCTTTTTGTGTCCGCTACCTACAAACTGTTGCGCAAACACTGAGCTTGAAAAGAGGCTGACTCACATGGCATGGTGGGCCTTCACCTGAGTGCGACAGTTGCGACCCCAGTAACAGTCGGGACGGGATGTGACAGTGGCTGCAAGACAAAACCCACGTCGACAGTTCACGCAAGGCTGAGACTGCTCAAAACCCCGGGGGATTTGATCTTTGGGGGACTTGTTGTTGTTAGTTGCGAAGTTGTGTCCGACCCATCGTGACCCCATGGACAACATTCCTACAGGCCTTCCTGTCCTCTACCATCCCCTGGAGACCATTTAAGCTCATGCTGACTGCTTCAGTGACTCCATCCAGCCACCTCATTCTCTGCCGTCCCCTTCTCCTTTTGCCCTTACTCTTATAGACCAACACAACTCTCCTTCTATAATATCTGTAAATAGGTATTTTTGGAAGTGCAATTTCTTTTCTGTCTGATGTATATTAAGTTTCTGTAATGCTATTGTCATGGTGAGAATCTGTCCCAAGGAAGATGAGAAGCACTCTTCGTTCCAGAGAGCTGTGTTCCTGCGGTCGCTCCCATCCTTTTCTCAGGATTTTCATAATTTTCTTCCCAAGCCTAGAAAGCAGTGAGTGGTAATCATTACAGTAGCTTTTTCATGACTTCTTGTACATTCCTACCTTCCTGTCTAGTTTGGAAAGGGCAAGTAGATGCCTCATAACATATGTTAAGTAAATAGTATTAATTAGAATAGCTCCCATTTTCTTTTTTCTGTTGATGTGTATTCAGATAAGTATACTAATCATCTTAAATCTTAAGACATTGTTAGGCAACAATAGCATGTTCAGTAGTTGTAAGACATTATTCTGAACATTCAGTTCTTTTTTTTAAATAAGAGTTGTGAACATTCATAAAAAGAAAAGCCAAATACTAGACTGTGTTTAAAGCGGACATATTAATGTTTTTATAGAAAGAATTCATTTTACAGCTTTGTAACACAATCCCATTTGGGAAACACACTAGAGATATTTTATGCCTTCTTTATTCAAATTACAAATGATAGTTTCTCATATTATCACTCACTCTTGGATTAGTATGTTATTTCTTTGGTCTCTGTTGATCCCATAAAATGAATATCATTGCATTTGTATAATAGCTTTAAAAGATCAAAGAAGGTTCCATATGGGGGGGAGGCAGGGTTGAGAACCAAAGCAAGCTGTTTTACTTGTAAGAAACTGGAAACTGTTAAATTCACATCACCTCTATAATTATGTGGCATATCTGATAATCTCACGTGTTGCTAAAGAAATCTTTTGGGCTGTTTGATCCTTTAGATACCAATTCCTTTAATTCTTTTGATGAATTCTTTTGAATCCTGCTTACATCCACCTTGAAAATGTGATTTAAACATCTCGTCTGCTTTGTTTACCCTGACACAACAAACTTTGTTATGATGTATATTAATTCATCTTCATAGTTTACTTCAAAATCATAGCTTTGATATGAATAAGACATTCTTCAAAAGACAAGTAGGTAACTTGGGCTCAAAGTATTTATCTGCTGTTAGAGCTACAGCCCAATTGTAGACATGTTTATGGTGAATTTAGTTACAGTTATAAATTGATTTGTGGAATTGATAGCTTTAATTCCATACCATGTTTTCCCGAAAATAAGACCCTGTCTTATATTTTTTTGAACCTTGAAATAAGCGCTGTGCCTTATTGCCATTCACTCAAAAGCCCGATTGGGCT
>JANHFM010007952.1:17917-28498 GCA_032468115.1 Grayia smithii | reverse complement strand
TCTCCATTCCCACCCCACTCTGGGGCCAGCCAGAGGTGATATTTCCCAGTTCTCCAAACTGCTCAAAATTTCTGCTATTGGTTCTCCAGAACCTGTCAGAACCTGCTGGATTTCATCCCTGGACTAGATCCAGACCAAGATGGGCTCAGGGCCAAATTGTTACTAAGGATGTAGTACCCACTACAGAGGGATGCAAACCCTCTGTTCTGCACCCAATATAACACATATATTTGCCTACACAAATATAATAATTAGAGCTATATTTATGGAGCAATTATCAGGAACAATTAATACTAATAATTTAAAGAAAATTGTGAGTGTTAAAGCAGAGATTCTCTTGGTAGAACTGCTGCTTATGTCGAAAACCAAAACTGCTTTAGGGTCCTGGGGCATAGGATAGAGAATTTTGAAAATACAGACAGCAGGATTAAACTGCTGCAGATAAAATGAGGCAACTACAACCTCATGCTAACAAAGGGCAATAATTTTTTAATGTGTTTGTAGCCCACTTTGCAGATTCTTCTCTAGCTATGCTATGTTGAAGTTCTGAGAGACTTCTACTGAATGCAAGTTTAGCATACTAGTTAAATAATGTAAAATTGAAAACTTGGAGATTTACAGCAGTCAGGGGAAACGGCTATAATGGAAGCAAAAGACTAGTAGTTTGTTAGTGGTGCAAAACAAGCATAAATTTAATACTTAAATCAACAATACAGTGGTACATGTTAAAGAATGGATTTTGAAACTGACTGAATTAGCAGAGATGGCAAAGTTAACTGGTTATTAGAGATAATGGACTAGACAGCTTTATAAGAGACTGAAACCTGTATGTGGACTTTCTATGTGCTAAATATAATAACATGGTTAACAGAGAAATTTGATGATTAGAGTAATCGGTTGACTGTTTTTTCTTTTTTCTTCTTTCTTCTTTCTTCCATATATATATGTGTGTGTGTGTGTGTGTGTGTGCGTGTATATATATGTGTGTGTATATTTAATTCAAATTTATTTAAAATTATTTAAATATATCTTAAATGTTGAATTTGATTACTTTTTCCTCTTTTCGTACACCATTTTTTTCTTTGTTGTTGTAAGGGTTGAAAATATGCTTTTGTTTCATCTTGTTTGTTTTGTTTTTATTTTACTTTTTATGATAAAACAATGAATAATAAAAATTTAAAAAAATACAGTGGCACAGGAAACACACATGCACAGACATAAAGAGAAAGAATTACAGTTCAAGTCATTGTCTAAGTGATATAAATCAAACGGGAAAGAAGAGAGATGTCCCCAAAGATATAAAGGATTTGCCCTTGACATTTTGTTGGAGAGCTGGATTAACCAATGACCTTTCTTGTTCCTTGATGACATTGAATCAGTTATTGTGTTTCAGCATAATCTGTTTCATTGCATTGATTCAAGGATAAAAATAAGTCCTCCAAATTCTGAGGGGAAGCACAATTTAGATATAATGAAATTAAGTAAAAAATGATATACCCAGAAAAATGTAATTATCTTAAATTGTATGGTGGTTGCATAAACTTTGATATTAATATGGAAAAGACAGGATCTCCATTGGATATTTTTCTTTTAGTAAGGACCGTTTTCAAAAATGCAACTGTTGTCAAAAGACACATGACAAACTCTACTGCCCAATGTCCATTGACTTTATAATAATACTTGAATGATCATGTATATCATGAAACGTACAGTACTGTAAAGAGTATATATAAAAGCCTAAATTTTTAATATGTTAATGCGCACAGGTTCCAATCATCACAGATCACTTCTACTTGATTATAAATCTTCATTTACCTGCTCCCATCTTCATTAACGTCAAAAAATTATGCAACAAATAATAGCTATCTACTCAGAATAAGTTCTAAAGAGTTTATATAAAGCAAAGATATGAAGGATTACAGTACTATGTAGGTATCTGTGGGAGAGACAGCTCAATTTCTGTTAAATAAGATGTCATCTCAGATCACTGAATGCAGTTACAGCTTAAATTTTTCTCCTCTCTTCTCGTTCCTCCTCCCCTCCCCTTTCTGCTGCCCTCCTTATTGCTACATTATCCATAATTTTGCACACTCCAAATATATTTACCTAGATGCATTAGAAACAATAATTCAATATATTAACTGCCAGTATAACAAACTGGAATTTACATCACAAGGAGACCATACAGTACACCATTCTTGCTATTCCTCTCAGCAATGTGGGCAACCACAGCAACACTGGTCAGATTTTGTGTAGTTGATTGTTTGATTAATTTTTCAGCTTTCAGCTTCAGCTTAGGTTATTGGAGAAGCTAAATAGTTAATGTGCATATTCAGTGTCTGTGGAAATGTTCAAAAATAAGATAGTAAAAAAAAATTATTTTATTCAAAATCCAAGCAAAAGGAAATTCATATTGCACAAAGAGAAAAGAAGACATCTAAATGTCTTAATTGTGATTAAAATATTAGAAATATAATTTTGTTCTGAACTTTAGTGGAATTTGTAGCATTACCTGTATGTTGTGGGGTTGGTGGCTGTGTGCTTGAAACATAAATCATTGTGAATCAATCCAAAATAAAGACACTTTGAGAAACTGCAGATAGAAAGAAAATATTGCAGAGTAAACAAACATACCGGTACTTGGAAGCAGTATTGTGTAAAATAATGTGCAAATTAATGTATCCTTCTTACTAATCTATTGGCTTCTATTGATAGGAAAAAGATTCATAGGAGAAAATTAGGACATTTAAAAAGCTGTAGGAAATTTGTTCAACAAAACAGTCTATTTTTGTTTTATGACAGCAGTTTTTTAAAAAAACATGGCAATGAAGTGTAGTTAACAATGACAAAGTAATCTACATGGTAAATATCAAGAGGAGCCTGATAGAATGTTTTCATACTACTGTAACAAATTTGTTTTAAAAGGCATAGATATGAGCAATTTATTCTGATAAATCGCTTGTGACTTTAAATAAAATTTGTTAGTTTGAAAAGGGGCTACCAGACTCCTTCTAATTTTGGACTAAAACAGCTCTCCTCCTACAAGCAAATGGCATTGATCAATGCGATTACCATCTGGCGTTTTTTTAATATGACAGTTGAAAAAGCAATCTGTTTAAGGGTAAAGAAAGAGATAACATCAGTATATGGCAGAATAGTAATTACATCAAGCAATATTGAGCCATTGAGTAAAATTACAGCTGATCCATTGGCTTAAGTGTGGGTGGAAGAGGGACTGTTTTGCAGGTATAAAAGAAAAGCACAGGAGTTATCCTTTCCTAGCTTTGCAAGACAAGCTGCAGCAAGCATCCAAAACTCTCTTTCATACCCTTAACCAACAGGACTCTCGTGAAAAAAGAAAGGTAATATTATTTGTAAACATTGTACAGTATCTCCCTATCTCTAATTTATTCATTTATTTTATTATGCCTTTATTATTTTTATAAATATATGTATTGTTGATTTATTTAGAATATCAAACAAGCAAATGTTTGTAACAACTCATATGGCTAACACTGAAAAATTGCTGCTTTTTCTTACTAAATTAGTATGTCATAGATTCATTGTGCCCTTGTCCCCACAAAGTTTCCCCCTTGACTTCCATTCAGTTTCAATTAGCTTTTGCAAGTATCCAGCGTTCCTAAGATGTAAAAATCTGAATATGGCAATGCTGTTCTTTTTATCTCAAAACTAGTGTTTGTTTGCTCTGTTATGGGGATGTTAATATAATTTCATTTTGTGTTGAGAAAGTGATCTTCTAGGTTGGAATCCTTTTTGCATTTATTTTCTATGGATCCTCATGCACAGTGTGCTCCATATAATATGTCCATACAGTAGGTATGCAGTCTCTTCTCTCACTGATTTGAATACAAGAGCACAAACAAGAGGCACTCCCACTTGCAAAAGAAAGGACCTTCTGCTCCTTACCGTGTTGCAGCTAATTGGGTTTGTGAAGCACTTTTTTGAGAAGTACAAAATGCTACAACAAGAAATAGGTAGGAACGTCATTTTGTAGTGGGATGCTTTGGTTCTCAAGGAGCACTGTGGTTTGTGTTACTTTCTGATCAGGTATGAATTTTATTGTTATCAGAATACATTTCTTTTGGGGAGCTTGTTGATTTATTTCTGGCCTTGTATCAATTAAACATTTGCCATTGAACCATATTATTTCTACAGGTTTTGTAGGTTACATATTTTCCTGAGAACCTCTGGCCTCAACTCAACTATTTTTGGACTTTGTCACTTCATAATATAGAACGTATCTCCCCTATTTTTTTCTAACGCAGCTGCTCTTAACAGCATGTAACCATGATAAAAGTTTGGAAAGTATCCAAGTTGCTGATATTTTATTATTGCACATTCACAAGGATTCTTAATTCAACAATGAATGGAAGGCACGGCAGCCAGGAAACATTTGTGGGATTTCAATGCTTGTAACTCACATTATTTCACATACTTTTCTATCATAGCAACTGCTTAGATTTTATTTGTAAACCAGAAGCCAAATGAACACAAATATACATTCTGAAACCACCAGGTGAGGTGGGGTTCAAAAGCTATGCTATTTCTTTTTTTTATATGAATTGGGACTGAGCAGATTTTTATTATTCTGGAGTAACTCATAGGTGAGGTCTGGATTCGATGGTTTTCTATTTATTCTCCTCTTAAAGAGTGAATAAAAAAAGGATTAGTAACAATGGATCCATTATATTTCTGCATTTCTAGATGGACAGAACTGAAGATAATCATAAAGGGTCTAAATGCTAGTAATGTTGAAGAATTCTGGATTAGGTGGAATCAATTTGTGACCAGGAAAAAATTTGCAGTTTAAATATTTTCATTAGTTTATCAAATTATAAAATACAGGAATACAAAAAAAAATGAAGATAATGGGAAAATAAGGGAGGAATGAGGGAACAGAGAAAAGTGTAGGGGAAAGGGGAAAAAGAAAAAGCATTGACTTCTGACTCCATTTGGTGCAGAAGAATAGGTAGTAACATAAAACCTCAACTTTTTACTTTTATATGATAATATACACTAGCCATTTCTATAACAACACACCTATCTAATCAGCAAAATCCAAAATCAAATTTTTGTTTTTTTCCCCACCAAAAGTAGTTTCTAAGTAGAAGTGTCCAGGAAAGATTTGCAGATTCAACTAGTAGTCAAAATAACTTCTATATCCTTTCCTAATTTAGGGACAGATTGTATTTCATATAGATACTTAATGCATGAAGTGTGACAAATATAGGTGGATCAAATAGGTAAAATTCTGATCATGGCTTAATTGCAATAGCAAGTTAAGGGCTTTCCAGTTGAGGTGCAAAATCAAGAGGAAATTTAGAGCCCTCGGATGAACTTTAACTGGACACTTACTGTATCCAAGAGAGCATCCTTATATATTCACATTACCAATTAAGAAATAAGAAATAAATTCAATATCTCTATCAATTAAAGGTTTTTTGTTTTCATTTTAGAAAGAGCAACAATTTGTCACTGCAGAAACATTTCCATTTTGCTATTTTATATTGGTCAGTTATTGATATATAATTTTAATACGGACTTTTATTACAACAGTAAAACAAAAACTAAATTTAAAGAAAGAAAAAAGAATAACAAGAAAGAGTAAAGTGTAAGAAAAAAGAAAAAATAATATAATAAAAAGAAATATATAAAGAAGTGACTTCCAACATTCACTGTAACAATTAGAAACAAATTTAGTAATTCTGTATACCCCATAAGGTTACAAACAGATATCATCTCACATCTCATTCCTTAGCTATGAGGAAATTCATAAGACATCAACTTTTCAATCCTAATGTCAAGAAAAAGTTCATAAAGGATTGCCACAACTTTACAAATAAATGTCTTATTGTAACTTTGATCAAATAAATCAACTTTATATTCTTTCCTTTCACTTCTAACAGTCTTCATCTTTAGTTCATTCAAATTTTGCTATAGGATTTCTCTTCAATTCTTTATCTTCTCGTACAAATTTCTTTGAGTATTTAACAAGCCTATTTGTAGATCCAGCAAGAAAACATTTGGTTTGTATTTGTATTTCTTTTTAATTTTTAGAACTTCAGTCAGTTTCTTTTGTATCTACATACTATTACAACCCTCATGTCTGTTTGATTCTTTCTAAGCTTTAATTGAGTGAAGGTACATAATAGGGCAACAATTTTTCAACCAAGGTACCTCAAAATTGCCTAACTTAAAGAATCTATCTAAAATCTGAAACCAATGACTCCCATGAGATTGAAATTTGGCAAAATTTGTAGCTGCTTCAGGCTGCCATGGTCAGCTACGGTCATGTGATTGTCATTTCCAACTTCCCAGCCATCTTCCCATAGGATAATTAAATGGGGAAGCCAACAGGAACCTGGAAGTTCCAACCTAGCAGCCAGGTAAGTGGCTACTGTTGGGTGAGGGAGAGAGCGACGGGTTACACAACGTTGCAGGGGAGGTGCTGCACAGATCAGTGAAATGCATTTATTCCACCCCTTTGTTCTAAGTGCAATCAAGACTTCAGAAGCATTGTGCAGCAGACCAGTAGGAATAACCCCCTTTTTACTCTAAAACCCCTCTGGTCCATCGATTGCCAGAGCGGACCAATCTGCAGGAGATCAGAGTACCACGGAATCCCATAGTAATTAGGTCATGATATGACGATAACAACTGAAGATTACATAACCACTGCTCTGACAGGAACACCAAATCTGATGTGTGACCACTGTTCCATGTCAGGTTCTGGATGACCTGGGATAGGCACATCAGACCATGAACTCCTGAGCTACTTCATACCTCACTCCCTGAGGTAGTTAATTGAAGTCCCCCAAGAACATAAGTCTGTGGCATTCCATCACCAACCCAGAAACGTAATCAAGGAACTCAGGCAAGAAAGTTGCTGTGCAGCAGGAAGGTTTTGATACAACAGCAACAATCTGAACTGATCCCTGGAATACAGCTTAATAAGGAGGGTCTCATATCCAGATTCACCATCACCCCTTCTCTGGGTTCTCAACTGATGCCACACTTGAAACTCGGTTGGACTTACCTCTGACAGGGCCATCTTCCCTTCTGGGCACATACATGCTCTTTCATCCACATCCACAGATAAGGAAGGCCTTATTAGACATGATCTAATAGTTAGATCTATCCTGCTTTTCTAATCTCAGAACCCAAACTAACCCAACTGCTACCCATTTCTCTGTCTACTTACAGTATAGATTATTTTAGTTGATTGTGCACCCTTGTTATGGTGACATTTAAAGAGAGCTTGATTGGTTCAATTCGGGCTAACCAACGTTGCAGCTTGAATGAGATGATTTCTAACAGTAGAATCCTAGGTTTAGTCATAAGGCTCTTCAGTTTCCTTGGTAAGTATGTGTAAATTACAACCTCTGTATGAATGTCTCTTGAAGGAGTACAGTACTGTATTTTTAAAATAACACTCACAGTTGTACCCAATTCAGAATTCAAAATTCAGAAACCAGATTAAAACTTGTGATCCTAAACTAAGCTTTAGGCAGTCAGATCTGGACTACAAACAGACATATCATGGAGCAAAGAAAAAGACATCATATGTCCTTTTGCAACCATTTGGAGATAATTCTAGATTTTTGCAGCTGAGATCTGGTGGCTACCTGGGTTTAAATCCCTATAAATCAACCTATGTCTTAATAAATTGAATTTGTATCTACAGTACATGTAAATCAATTTAATCAACAGAAATTAATGAAAGCTTGCATGGAGGCAGAAAGTCCACTGTTTTTCTCTTTTTTATAGGAACATCATGGATTACTATGGAAAGTATGCTGTTGTCATTTGTGCCATGTTAGCTATATCTCTGAATATTTTTCATTCATTGCCGGAGGAAGAGTTTATGGTACAGGGTGAGATGCTTTTAAAATATGAAATAAATAGAAAACACATGGAGAGTATTATGTGTGCTGATTCTCATTTACTTAATGTAATTATTAGATTGTTTTATGTTTTCTAAACTGTTAGATTGTTTGATTATATCGAAGGAAGAGTGTATATATGTGTTTATTTAATTTTTTATATTATTCAATGTATTTGACCACCCATCTCACCATAGTGACTCTGGGCAGCTAATAACAATTTTAAAAATAGCATAATAATAAAAAAAATACATAACCAGCAAGTGATATTTTAAAAAAACAACCCACAACTATCAACATAACTACTTCACAAGTTCTAACTGACACACTGACCCCCATGTCTGGGTAGGTCTAAACTTCAGAAGGCTTCATCAAAGTAGATTCCCAATAAATAAGTTCCATGTGAAAAACACTGGATAAATAAACACGTGGAATATATAGCTAATTAAATAATAACACTTCCATCTACAGACCATAATTACAGACCATTTTGAAGAAGTCAGCATACTTTTCAGGGACTATTATGCAAACAAAGAGGTTGCAAAATTTGTGTTCTTTGATTTATACACTAAAAGTAGGCAGTGGTTCACCAGAATACTTTTTAAAGTTTCCACGTTATAGATTCAGTGATTGAGTATAAAGCACAGAGCTTTCCAATGGTGAGCCTTTTTATAGTTCACCCGAGAAGGCTCCCTTGCTACATTATTTCATGAGAAGTTAATGCTGAATAAAGACTCATCAAAGTATGAGAGATATGGAAAACATTGAGGTAATTAATTTTTAAAAAATATTTCAAAATCATGCAGAGAGATCATTAGACTTTATATCACATTATTACACAGTTATTACACAGTACTAAACAAGTGTTCAATTGAAAGACAATAACACTGCGAAAAAGCTGAACAAATTTTTTGCATCACTTTTCTTCATGGATGTTGTAAGTCAGAAACTTACAATTAAACTTACGTTTATTTCCAGGAAATAAATTTATAGAACAGGGTTCTTCAAGGACACAAGATAAGATCTATATTCTAGACCTTCCTACCAACAAACTAAAAATGAATAGATGACCATTTCAGGATATTTAAAGCATTGAACATAATCTATCTAATGACTAATGTATTTATAAAAGAAATGTATAACCTATCCATCAGATTAATTTAGCCTCTACTATGGCCAATATTTTGTAACTTGTTCTTAAATGAACAGGAATTGAAATTAGTAGCAAAATGGCCAAGTAGGTTAATGTTCCAGTGTTGCAGGACTAATCAAAAGTTAAAGTTGGAAAGCAGAAAATGTAAATTCTTAGATTAACAGGAGCGCTCAGAAAATCTATAATGGAACTCATGCACTCTGATAAATGGAAAAGATTAGTCTACGTAAGCACATATGTGCGTGGACATGTTCTAGTGCAGCTTAAATACTGATTTATAATCCTGGTTAGTGAGCACACTGGCTTGATTGAATTATCAAAAATAAAATATCTTTACCATTTTACTAAAGAAGGAAAGCTGGTTCCAGTGAACCAGTTTTTCCAATAGTAATGCAGCTTGGGAGAGAGAAATGAATGAAAACTGATACTCACCAGTTTATGCCTGATGTGACACATTCTCATTCACACTTTTCTACTTATTTTATTATGCATCAATGTGTAGATTTTCCTAAGGACACTGAGCGTAGAATGATTTCTCTGTTTGGAAATGGACTGCCCATGTATAAAAAGCTGAGCGTCTCTGCCCCGCAGCTCAGTTTGAGCTTATTAGGATGCAGTTTAACATTACGTGCTAGAAGGTGGAGACCCAAATGGAATCTAGAGCAGGATTTCATTTTTCTTCTGCATTCTTTTTGTGTGTTTGTTAGATTGTACTGAATGTAAACTAACCTTGAACACTTGGGTGACCAGTTTGTTCAGCGGCAGGCCTGTGTACCAATGTGCCGGATGTTGTTTCTCAAGAGCCTATCCAACTCCCATGAGGTCAAAAAAGTCCATGCCCGTGCCAAAGAACATCACTTCGGAAGCGAAATGCTGTGTGGCAAGAGCTTTCAGAGAGGTAAAGGGACTACCCCTAGGTGATGTACGGTGGGTTACAGTTTTGTTTATCCTTCCTCTTCAGCCTAGTTTCCATATGGAGCATACAACCAGGAACTGCAATGAAGAGGCAGAAGAGTGTGACAGGAAGGGACCGTAAGCAGGAGACAAATGAACATGCTTTGTTTTCAATCTGTGTTTGGATATCAGCTCTGGGTTTGTGTTTTCATGTAGGGAAAAGCAAGGATCCTGCCAAAATATCAGCTATAAATATTTTATTGGAATGGATTCTGAACATTATGTTTAATGTCTATTATCAGACATATGACTTGGGAACTTTTATCCAGAATCTCCCTTAATAGGATGAACAGGAGGACTATTGATTTGATTGATTCGTAATATTTATATGTCTGCCTCAGTCAAGTAAAATGATTCTGGGTAATGTGCAAAAAGTCAACTACAAATACAAGCCCCAAAGAAAGCAAATTAGAAGCCAATTAAAACCAACTAAAACTAATATGCTGACCAGACTAAAACATACCGCAAAAGTTGGAATAGAATAGAATAGAATAGAATAGAATTCTTTATGGGCCAAGTGTGATTGGACACACAAGGAATTTGTCTTGGTGCATACTCTCTCGGTGTACA